>JAHWFP010184100.1:0-12375 GCA_023313725.1 Lithobius niger | reverse complement strand
TTACATTACCCATAGGTTGTTTTCGTTTCGACCGTTTCTGGAGTTAGTGTTTTTGGTGCCCTCTCTCTGGATGGGACATGGATATTGTTGAATTATGGCAGGCGAGCCACTAGCCTGTGTCTTAATGAGTGGGTGAATCTGATTATTTCTATCAATAATCGAAAACTCACAAATTGATCAGTGCCGCTGCAAATAATTGTTCAGCAAATCGTTAACTGTTAAGGATGTGGAGGAATACATATAGGCACGGTTATATATATTTTTTATATGATAAAGTTAAGAAAAGCCAATGTTTATAAATATTTTTTATTTACTTAGTCTTTCGTAGTGACGAGAGCAGCAGCTGCTAATGTCAACGATTTGACTGACGTAGTATTGACAGCGCTACCCTAACATAATCAGTTTCTTTTGCCATGACAGAGTACCTATTAGGGTCCTTTTGTACGAGTCGTTAAAACGTGCTTTAATTCAAGGAAATGCTGACATTTATTCGCTTAATTCGAGGAAATGCATATGTTTACTCACTTTATTCAAGGAAATGTGTACGTTTACTCGTTTAATTCGAGGAAATGCACACGTTTACTGGCTTAATTCAAAGAAATGTGTACGTTTGCGTGCTTAATTCAAGGAAATGTGTACGTTTCCGTGCATTTATAATTCAAGGAAATGCGTATGTTTACTTGCTTAATTCATGGAGATGCGTACATTTATTCGCTTAATTCAAGGAAATGCATACATACATTTACTCGCTCAATTCAAGGAAATGCGTACATTTACTCGCGTAATTCAAGGAAATGCACGTTTACTCGCTTAAATTCAAGGCAATGTCTACGTTTACACGCCTAATTTAAGGAAATGTGCACGTTTACCTGCTTATTTCAAGGGAAATACGTACCTTTATTTGCTTAATTCAAGGAAATGCATACATTACGCACTTAATTCAAGGAAATGCAAACATTTACACGCTTATTTAAGTAAATGCGTACATTTACTCGTTTAATTCAAGGAAATGCGCACGTTTACTCGATTAATTAAAGGAAAGGTGTTCGTTTATTCGCTTAATTCAAGGAAATGCATACGTTAACGTGCTTAATTCAAGGAAATGCATACGTTAACGTGCTTAATTCAAGGAAATGCATATGTTTACTCAACTTAATTCAAAGAAATGCATATGTTAACTCACTTAAATTCAAGAAAATGCGTATGTTTACTTACTTAATTCAAAGAAATGCGTATGTTTATTCGTTTAATTCAAGAAAACGCATACGTTTATCCGCTTAATTCAAGGAAATGCATGAGTTTACTCGCTTAATTCAAGGAAATGCTTACGTTTAATTTACTAATTCAAGGAAATGCTTACGTTTAATCTCCTAATTCAAGGAAATGCATACGTTTACTACCTTTTTTATTCAAGGAAATTCGTACACTTGCTTGCTTAATTCAAGGAAATGCGTATGTTTACTTGCTTATTTCAATTGCTAAGATTCGTAAGATTTTTCATAGGGCAAAAAATTAATAAGGCTATTTTCAGTTATTTGTAATTATATACAACTCCTAAATAATAAAAATAATAGAACACCATTGCAAGCAGCGTTTTGTACCCTGAGTGAGAAAAAAAAAAATCTAAATTTTCAGTTGTTATTACCATAAGAGCCCAGTTTAACAACAATCATTTTTCGATAATGACAAGTTGCATTCCAAACTGTAAAAAAAACACCGAGCTCTTTTTTTTTTTTTGTCAGCGTGAGAATGCAACGAGTGATAAAAAAAAAATTGATCAGAGCGTCGCTTGGTGTTTGTAGTGGGAATACCATGTCGCATTAAAAACAAGATGGAGAGACAAAGGCCAAAAAATTGTCAGGTAATACCATTGTGTGGTGATGTTATAATTTCTTGCCACTTTTTACAAACGAGAGCTAAACATAGCAATAATTCAAATAACACCATTTGTCAGTAAGGTATACATGTTTGCTTGTTGGGGCTAAATGTTGGTTCTTTTGTGGGATAAATAATAAAATGTAGCCAATACTCATAACAAGCAGCTGCAAGCGACTACCTAGTCGCAACCGGTTTTCTGTACATGTTCACTAATTTTTCAAGAAAATGTTGAAGTGCACACCTCCTTCTTGCACTGCAACAGTGATCTCTATTATTTAATCTAAAAATAGTAACAATCACAATTTCCGGTAAAAATGTGTTAGTTTTAAGCCTAATTTTTACCTGTAGTTTTAATTTCGTAAGGTCAGCTAACGGCGAATTGGGTTCGAGAGCAGGCTATTCATTTTTGTAACACGGCATCGAGATCTCAACGTGATTTAGGCTGATTGTTTAACCTACAGTTTTAATTTCGTAAATAGTAGCTAACGAAAAATTGGGTTCGAGAGTAGGCCTATCATTTGCTCAACGCGGTGTAGTTTTTGTGTTAATGAAGCTAATGTGTGTCGTTAACGAATCCTTTATTTTTTTTACGGTTGTGTTTTTTCCAGTTGTAGTTCAATGCGGCGATCAAATGTTATTTCATTGAGTGTCATCGAAAAAGCAACTAATTGTTTTAATCTGCCGTGTTTTTATGTAATTTTTGGTCGCTAAATCTAAAAGTTGAAAACGGTTCGTCTATCTGGTACCCTACTGCAGTTGAAAACGACGACGGACAGACTTGCAAAGTCGTTGCAATAATCTACAGAAAACTAAAATGTATATCTACGGAATGACCGTAATTTTTTTTTTAATTTAAAGTTCCTAAAAAAAAAGCCAAAGATTGTAATTCCCAAAGTGTCAGTCCGCCAAATTTATCCTTTTAATTTTTGAAAGGTTCGAAAATAAGCATGCAACCTCATGACCTTTACATAATTTAACCGTCAGGTGTGGCAATCGGTACCCATCATTCGAGAATCCAAAACTAAAATGAACACATTTTTGTGCATCGAGGAAGTGCATTTGAATATCTGAAGGTTAACCAAAACCAACTCTTTTGCCAGCCGTCCACCTGTAAACCACCTGATTCCACGCTGTAAGTAAAGAACGCGTAAAAGTTTAATAACCCAGTCCCACCTTCGCTCGCGTGCGTTTCCGAAGGTTAGATATAAACTCCTGAGCATCTGTGTCCGTCTTGTCTGTCTGCATCCTACATTTCGACTGCCTGCAGTGTATTTTAATGGGATGTATTATTCTGTGTACAGCCGAGTGATGTTTTTGTTGGGCTAGTTACCTGCTTTGAGAGTACGGCCGGCCCACATTCCTTGGTTGGAGTTTATATGGCCTCCGGCTAGGCACTGCCCACCGTTGGGAAGCCTCTGAAGGTAGGCCAGTTATATGCGAGGCTTTTTGAATGTGCGAGGAGCCTCACCGTGCGGATTTACGTGCTCTCAATATTGTGTTATTTCTGGATATACACCATGTTTTGTGAATTTTGGATTTAAGTGCGAATTGCAAGTTTTGTTTCCCCCTGCTGTTAATATATTTTGAATTGGCGTGTTTTATCCGTGTGAGGCGCGTTGGTGCTGCAGTTTGCCACGCCTATTTTATGTTTAATTTGTGAATTTTTGCGAGTTGGAAGCGCCGACGTCCTGGGTGGGTGCGTGTGCGGATTTGGTGTCGTATTTTGGGAAACGGTCAGTGCGACGTCGTCGGTTGTGTGGATTATTCGTGTTTTTCGTGTGAAGTGAAATTCCATTGGGTGTTGAATATTAGCCGAACGGATTTACTGCGCGTTCGTGCTGAGGTGAGTGTTGAATTGTTGAGTTTTGATGCGTGCGTTTTGTTTTGGTCGTCAGCTGATTTACTCGTGGAATGGGCGCCCTCGTGCGGGGGTGGGGCTTTTTCGGAGCACGTGGTTGATGGATGGGTGGGTGCTCTTTCGATGAGTTGTTGGGGGGGTTCGTTGATTAGTGTTGGAGGTGTGGCGGGGTTCAAGTGGGTTGATTTAGTTAACGATGCAGACCCTGGTTCGGTTTTGATGTATGAAAATATATTGATGAATAATCGTACGTAAATTTTCTTCCATTTTAGCAGTGTAACTGCAGAGTAAGTTATGCTTAGCAGAAGAGTTACACGTATTATGCCTAGTTTAGGCAATTACCCTACAAAATGTTTTTCTTGCCAAAAAAAAAAAGGGTTCGTAAGAGTCCTTAAAACTCTGGAATTGTCTTGGAAAATAAAAATGAAATTCCAGGCCTGGTAAAGTCTTTGAAAAACTCAAAAAAAGTATTTAAAGCCTTGGAATAGTCCTGGAATTTCCCTTAACAGAAAATCGTGCTTCTGTTTTCCTTGTCAGAAATCAGTGTAGCCAAAAACGTATATTTAAACATAAAAATTAACGGAAAAATTAACTAAATGTAACACCAGTGTTACTTTAATACAACAAAATCTGTCACATATGACAAGATTTCATAATTAACAAATTTATTTTTTTTGTCTTATTTTTTCGTAATTACTAATTTATGACCCTTGAATTTTCATTGACCAAATCTTGAAAAACCCTAGAAAAGTGCTGGAGTTTTACGGTTGCAACCGAATAGGAAACCACGAACCCTGGAAAAGGCTGTGTCTGTGGTCCCGGTAACGGGATTCAGGTTAGAATTCAGGAGCCTAATAGGTCAGTACCCTAACCGGTGAATTTCTTGAAAACCAGGCCTTGGTCTTGTTAAAAGTGAACATAGGCATAATTTAACCTAACCCATATCTAATCCACGTTTTCCGGAAAAAAAAAAACGCATTTTGTCTTTGCCGGGATCGATACTCGCGCGAGAACTGCGGTCGGGCAATGCCTCTGCGGTACGAACCAACCTGGACTAAAAACACTGAAAAAAAAAAAATTATATCTTGTTTGGGCATGGAGATATTCAAACACTTAAAATTGGAAATTGCTTTCAATTTTCTTTTTTAACTTATCTAAACACGGAAACGGGTCAGAGAAGATGTAAGGCAGTGCCTTATGAAAATTCACGAAAACGCATTTATGTGTTAAAAAAGCCAAAGTTGGGAAGTAATTTACCAATTAATTAAGCTTAGTTGTGCTTTATAATACAAAAAAAAATAAAAACTTATTTTAAATTATAAAAGTTGAAATGGTTGCCCTTTAATGGCCTTGTACTACGCCTGTCATTCATAATTTCCTCGCCAGTCACGTGATGCTGCACTAATGGAGTTTTTTCATGGTTTTGGCTGCACGTGCTGAAGTTAAGCTTCCTGGACAATTTTTTTTTTTTTTTTAATGTGGGAACATGATGAAAGCGAAAATTTCTCTTGGCTTATTAAAATAATGTGGTAATAAGGAAATGTTTGGGCGGAGTTCATTGTTTTATGGCTATAAGATATTTCATAAGTTTTGAGCAGATTGCTTAGTCGACCTGGAAAATTTAGAAATGTTGTCATGCAAGACGAAAAGGGAAAATAGGGGCATTGCGAAACATTGGAAGGTTAGGAAAACTTTAGTAAATAACAGAAACCACTGAAAGGAAATGAAAAGAAAATGAAAGCCTATCACTCTGTTAGTAGTGAAGGAATGTAGATTTATTTTCCCGAAAAAACTGTAACGTTCGAACGAAAAATTCTGAGTGTGGGTCTCCATGGCCATTTGAAGAATGAAACCCAACCATGGGGGGGGGGGGGGGCCGGGCGTGGCTGGGAAAAAAACAAAAATTTTAAAAAAACCAAAAAAAGTAAAAAAAACCGGGAAAAAAAAAAAAAATTCCCCCCCCCCCCCAGTAAAAATGTCCGCAAAAACTTATTTGCCTTTTTACTAAAAGTTGCCCTTGTCTGTGCACACTAAAGTAAAAACTTACTGACTTCATTTTGTTATATAGCCTACTTATAAAAACTATTTTCTGGTCCGTGCAGTCTAAAAATTTAACGTCGGGTTGATAACATAGGCTAAATCGCCGTAATCGGACAACCTTTGGGGAAAAAAACCCGTCTATTTCTATTCTGTTTAATTTGGGTGAAATCAGTACACAGATTGATGGAAATTATTTATACAGGTGGAAAACGACATTGCTGCAAAATTCATAGGCTGTGCTGAAAATTGCTAAAATTCAGTGGACCTTTATGAACGGTCTTGGGATTTGAACCAAAGAGCTCCGGATCAATACACATGTTATGTCCCTGCTAGTCAAACCAGTCTATAAACCCGTAGACTTCCTGGACCTGCTTGGAAGACTACAAAGTCGAGGCTAGATCTAATAAAATATCTTGGATAGGTAGCTATGTTCTCCGATTTTTTTGGGGGGGGAACTCCTATTTTTTGGGGGAAAAATGTTTTTTCCCAATGTTTCGAGGAGATTCTTTTGTTTTTCTTACTTTTTTGGAATGTTTCCATATTTGTTAGGCTACTTGTTTGGGATCATTCCATATTTCCTACTTGCGAAGGTTCTATATTCCTACTTGTTTGTGAAGATTCCATATTCCTACTTGTTTGCGAAGATTCCATATTTCCTACTTGTTTACGAAGATTCCATATTTCCTACTTGTTTACGAAGATTCCATATTTCCTACTTGTTTGCGAAGATTACATATTTCCTACTTTTTTGGGAAGAGTACAATGGGAAGATCACATATTTCCAACTTTTGGGATGTGATTACATATTTCCAACTTTTGGGAAGATAACATATTTCCAACTTTGGGGGAAGATTACATATTTTCAACTTTGGGGGAAGATTACATATTTCCAACTTTTTGGGAAGATTACGTATTTCCAACATTTCTGAGAAGATTACATATTTCCTACTTGTTTGGGAAGATTCCATAGTTCCTACTTATAATAAATAATAATAATAATAATAATGTTTATTTGCTCCAGCTAAAAAGTAAAATGGAAATGCAAGGACCACTAACAGCACACCATTGTTTTTAAAAAATATATATACATAAACTTTAAAATCATCCACTTATTTTATACGTTTTCATATGCATAGTATGCTCGTCGAATTTAAGATTTATGTGTTTAAAATTTTACGGACAGTTTTCCGGATGAAGTAGGTGCGCCTTCAGATCGCACTTGTTTCCGAAAAATGTAAACCGATGGGGCCGAGACAATATCATCGCTCAATGAATTCCACGCAGCGATCACTCTTAAAACGAAGAAGGATCTCCTACAGTTCAAGTTAAACCCCTGGTTAATTATCCTCAGATGGTTTCCTCGAGTTCTGGGGTTAGTGCAAACATTGAAGAAAGGTAGATCAATAGGTAGCAAACAATGTTTTGGAAGATTACATATTTCCAACTTTTTGGGAAGATTACATATTTCCTACTTGTTTGAGAAGATTACATATTTCCTATATTCCATAAGCTTGTTAGGGAAAAAGTAGGAAATATGGAATCTCTCCCAAAAGAGTTGGAAATATGTAATCTTCCTAAAAAAGTTGGAAATATTTCCAACTTTTTGGGAAGATTACATATTTCTTACTTGTTTGGGAAGATTACATATTGCCTACTTGTTTGGGAAGATTCCATATTTTCTACTTGTTTGGGAAGATTACATATTTCCTACTATTTGGGGAGATTAGCCTACATATTTTCTACTTGTTTAGGAAGATTCCATATTTCCTACTTGTTTTGGAGGATTGCATATTTCTAACTTTTTGGGGAGATTACATATTTTCAATTTTTTTGGAAGATTATGTATTTCCAACTTTTAGGGAAGATTGCGTATTTCCTACTTTGGGAAGATTCCATATTTCCTACTTTTGGGGGGAGATGACATATGTAATATGTCTTCTAAAAAAAGTATAAATAATTCCAATTTTTTGTGTGGAAGATTTTGTATTTTAAGATTTTTGGGAAGATTCCATATTTGCTTGTTAATTTTTCGCATTTTTGTGCTTGTGGTTCTTTACTTTTTTAAAAATTGTGTCTTGTTCCAGTTCATTGCCAGCTGGAATAAATAATTATAGAACTTGCAGTTTAATTTTTTGTAACCTCACCATTTTCGTGCATCCTGCACGTAAATAGTTTTTACAATATTTAGGTTACATGAATATAGCAAAACCGTCTCGTACAAAAAAAAAAACAGGAAAAATGAAAGTGTTTGCAACATTTGCACACGTTTGAACTAACGTTGCAAAACTGAGTCGTACAAGAAAGCGAACAATTTAAGAATTTACCATCTTGCAAACTTTGCAAAATTTATACTGAACGATTGCTTCGTACCCTTAGTCGAAATTTTATTTCAAATAAGAAACTTTCAGTGAAATTATGACAACAAACTAAAAATTATTGTAAAAAATAGGCTAACAATCAACTTTAAAATGTGTCTGGCAAAAAGTCTGTTGGGTACTGGTAAAAAGGTGTTCCATTTTTTTCTACCTAAAACCCACGATTCTATTTATTCAGGTATATTACGTGTACAAAAAGTTTGCTTTTGGCCTACAGTACTGCAAAATACTGTACATTTCGACACTAAAAATTATCCCAGTTTTCGTGCCTTCCATCCGTCACCTGCCTGATAAAGACAATCTCAATTTAGTAGGTTATCTCTGTGATAATTTGAAAATTATTAATGGTGTCAGTTGGAGTAGCAGACATTCTACTTTCTATCTTGCTTGTTTGAATAAGAATTCTCGAAGAATGATTGGCCTTGTTTTGTTATGTATTGCGTTAATAAAAAAGTAAAAAACCTGTCCAACAACATGTTTCCATTTTGTCAGTCGTAATAAATTTTTTAATTAAGAGGGCGGTAACGCCTTTCAGTTTTACTGTTAGTTTAACCTTAAAGCTGGTTTGAAAGTGGTTTTCTGTTAAAATTCCCGATTGCAAAAAAAAAATAATAACTTTTGAGTTTGTAGTGGTTTTTTTATAGTGCAGGCAAGATCGACTTAATTGAACAGTCCTTCGTATTTGTTTAAAAGTTTTTTTTGTTGTTGGTGGTACGTACTGGAAAGACCTTGTAAGATATAGAAACTGACATTGCAGTAGCAGGGTAGTTTCGTTTCTATACTAACATCCCCCGGGGTCCTGAAAAACTCAACTCGGTGGGCTTTTTCTTTGAGGTTTTATTTGGCTTTTTCTGGTTTCACCTACAAAATCCATTAAAATTTTTTTTTTTTTAGCCTAGCTAAACACATGGACAAAGGCTAATTATTTACAGTACCAATGTGGTGGCAAAGTGTATTAGACTTCAAAGCAACGGTGTAGTGTATTGTGTTCATTGAGCAACGGCATGTTGCCTAGCAAAATAATACAAAACTCTTAAGAGGAAAAAAAACCTTAGCAATTGGCTAAAACGTAATATACTAACAGCTGAAAATTAGATCCACTATAGGATGAATATTAATGGCTGCTGGTTTTTTTTTTTAAAGGTAAAGTGTTACTGTTAGTACTCATTTCTGGGATCGTTTGCACACTAAAACCCACCTTTGGATTTTTTTCCAGGTGTTTTTTTTTTTTTTTTTTTAGAACAAACGTAGCAACATGGTACAGTATGTGCAAATAACCAGAGTTCGTACGGGACCTGGAATAACTGGGAAACCAGGAAAAGTCAGGGCAAAGGAAACTAAGTGAAAAAAGTCAGGGAAAAGCATAATAGGTGAAAAAAACAGGGGAAGTCGGGGAAAACCCAAACTAAGCAGAAGTTCAGGGAAGTTTTAAACGGTATCCCTAAACGTATTTAAAGTATTATATGCTGATACAGGTTGTAATACTAAACTTTAATACTAATTGTATTAAGTTTAGTAGTTAAATTATGCCACCAAAGGTCAGGGAAATGTTGCCTAGCAAAATAATACAAAACTTTTAAGAGGGAAAACAAAACCTTAGCATGGGCTAAAACCAAACGTTCAAATTCAAACCATGCATTTTGTGCGAACCCTGAAAACTGTAGCCTACAGTAAATTAGGTTACGTTCACAGAAATGTGCTCTCTGAAGTTCCACGAACAAGTCGTCGATGGAAAACGAGTTTAAGTGAGTTGAATTGAAACTTCTTTAAAATGTCAAAGTAATCAACTATCGTTATCATACTGAGAAATACTCTTGAGAATAATTAAAACTTGTAATAGACAAAACGGTAAATAGAAAGGTTAAGGGTTAAAGAAGCCAGCTGGCACGAGAATGCAAAAATCTTGAGAAAGACTGACAAGGCTAATTACCTCGACTGGTACTGACTTGAATCCCGGACATTCCATTCAACCTTGCTTTCTCAGATATGCATTCACGTTATAAAAAACTATTAACAAACAGGTCACGTCAAATCACAAGGTAAACTGTTAACAAAGCAAACAATCAGTATTTAAAGACAGGCCCTGGGTTCGAATCCCAGTCGGGGCCAGTTATCGTTCTTTCTATGATCAGTTTATATTGCATTCTTGCAAGGCCAGTCTTGTCTGCTTCGTTAGAAACCCGTGAAAAAAGTTAATCTGACAAATCGGTGGTTCCCAAGACGTGGGTTCTAAACACTTCCTGGATCCGGTGACCTTGTCAGCCCGAGTTCCATTGCCATGATCGCCGCGAAACGAATCTACAAGCCATTCAGTTTTGCCACAACTAAAAACACTGAAGAGACTGTTTTTATGTGCTGCATTTGCAATCTGAACGTGGAACTAATACACCCACAAAAACTGAAATATTGTACTTCACAACAAATGTAGGCTACTAGTTTTCTGTTTGGTAAGAGAAAAAGTCATCGCCCGCCGCTGAAATAAAAGCTAATAGAAATAAGTTGCACACCCGCATCAATTTTTTTTAGTACAACTCTTGAGAACCATAAAATTAACCTTTTAGCGGCCTAACAGTCCTATCAACCATGAAAAAGTGGGACACGGCGGAATTGGGCATTTTTAGAAAGTGACGTAGGATACTCGCAGGGCCCCCACATCAAAGTAAGGGGCCCGGGACTAACCACAACAGCGGGCCCCCCTCCTCCGACTGAAATCGTAAAAAGGTTGCATTATTTTATATTATTCGTCGGCTACTATTTTGCTTAACGGGTTGGTTCATTCATTAATCCGGGCTGGTTACGTTTGAAGACTTGTCTGCCTGACAAGCTGACATGGTTGCACTACAGTGCTCCTGCTCCATGCTCGTTGCCGTTGGATTAGAGTCCTTGTTTGTTGGGAGTATAAAAAATATTCACAATACGCACAAATCAACTACATTACTCATAGTCATCAAAACTCACAATTGCGGGGGGGGGGGGGGGGGCGTGTGGGCCCCTTGAGTGACCGGGCCTGGGTACAGTGGGTCCACCTGACCCCTCCGTTGTGGGGGCCCTGGATACTCGTGCCGTACGCTTTTTCTTTCCTGTACACTTTTCAGGGTTGCAGATATACGTTGCTTGCTAACACTCTGGGATGTCAATTGAATAACAGTCGCCACTTTTCCAAGAGTCCTTAGAAAACACTCGCCATTTCGTAATTTCGTCTCTCCCCACACACCAGTACTTCTTGCACGATTTTTAAGAAGTCTGAGTTGCTACATTTTCTTGTCAGTAACATTGCAGATAAAAAAAAAAACAAGCGGGGAGGGGGCAGTTACTAAAGCGCTCTTCTGTACACTTCCGGCCACTTTCGGTTTTTACTTGTTCTTTTTAACTAATACTTTGGACGTTGGATCTAATGTTGAAAAGAGTGTCTCTCTCAAGTACCGTTCGCTAGCTGATGGGCTTACTTGTGGGGCACTTGTAGGCCACTTCCGCTTCGTACTTCCGGTTTTTTTTTTCGTTTCAACTAATATTTCGACGCTGAATCTAATGGCGACAACCGTTCGTCTCTATCTGGTACCGTCGCACACTTGAAAAAGGCGGCGGACTGACAAAGTCATTGCTATGTGTCTTCCCAGCTTATATCCTTTTAAATCTGAGTTAACACTTCATCCGTGTTGGTCTCTTAACTGCGGTTCCCGAGATGACGCCACCGGTAGGGACGTCACGATAATTTTTTTTTATTGTCGCGATAATCGGTAATATCTCGATAAAACAAATTTTAAGGTGGGATTACCATTTTAATTTTGTTAATTAAAAAAAAAACAGTGGCTGAAGCCTACTGTGCAACCTCACTAATGTGAATTGTGTGGCACTCGCTATTTGGCCAGTAGACATGAAAATACACGTCCCTGTGGTCCATTACTTCCTCTCCATGTAGGTCTAGAAAGTATTCAGCAGTTGTGCTGCTACTTGTCTGCATTAAACTAACTTCTCCAATTATCTAAAAGGGCTAGCAACAGTACTGCGCACTTGGTTGGAGAACCCTTGTAATTCTACACGCAATGCCGCCGCAAACTGCTTGTTTCTAGCTATTACGGTTTCCGAGATATGACAATTTGAGTATCGGGGTTTGCACGATAGTTCGATAAATCAGAAAAAGGGCGATGCGATAGTCGACAAAAATTTCTGTTGCGATATTATCCAATTATCGACTATCGCGCCACCGGTATTGAAGTGTCTGTT
>JAHWFP010184099.1:14264-65459 GCA_023313725.1 Lithobius niger | reverse complement strand
GGTGTCAATAAAAATCCTGTCAATATGTACGTATTGCCGTGTCGAAAACATGATTCAACGTAGCAATTGTGTGGATATTTATACATGTTACTAAGTGTATGTTCCTTTCATTTCATTACAGAGAACCCAAGAACAAAAGGAACCAAGCTTGGGTCCCCTCTGTGCCTAACAGTTCCCATCACCTTGACGCTGTCCCGTGTTCTACGCCTATTAATCGCAATCGCATAAGCACAAAGAAAATGCGTACTTTTCCTTTATGGTAAGTTTAACTGCATGTTAAGTGTGATTTTTTTTGTTTAGTTGTGAAGTGTGTCAATTATATGACATCCAACGAATTTCAACCTTTTGACTTTTTGTGTAAGTCATCTAAATTCTTTCAACACTTATCCAAATCAACCTGCACCAATGGCGAGGGAAATACAGCAGTTGGCGACTTGTTTTTTAGTCCCACTGGCCATAAAGGCGACTGATTAACAAACCCTGATGCCTAAATTATCATATCTCGGGAACCGTACTAGCTAGAAACAAGCGGTTTGCGGCCAGAATTATAATGGCTATCCAACTAAGCATGCAATATTGTTATTGGCCTGCTTACCTGTTTGGTGAGTTAGATTACTGAAAACAATGTTTAAACATTAAGTAGCAACATACCTATTAAAACTATTTCTACATGGCGAGTAAGTAATAGACAGTGGCAAGTGGATTTTAATATCTACTGGCCAAATGGCGAGCGCCACACAATTCACACTCGTGAAGGTTGATCCAAGTGAATCCCTTCAGTTGATACCGACATCGGTTAAGTGTCATAATGACACATCATCCTACTTGGTACAGCGATTGTGTTCACCAGAAGTGAGACGCAAAACCATCAAGTTTGAGAGTGTACAAAAGGTAGTTCAGTGCAGCGAATTTTAACGACGTAAACCCATTCAGGATAAAAGAAGTTACTTGTGCTGCAGGACTACACTTCGCCATTATATTCGGGCATCGGCATGCCTTCTAATGTGGTTTGCGTCAACTTCCACTTCTAGATTCTATTAAATCTTTGTAAGCTGCATTTAAACTAGAAAAAACAGGGCTGGGTGTGTAGGTTTTAATTTAGAGGTTTTACGCGCTCCACCCATAGCCGTGGCACGAAGGAGGCGAAATGGACAATTCTGCTATGTAATTACTTAGAATCCGAATTTCCTAGGATCTTTTTACATGCTACAGTCAACATAACGACCAGGCATCACAGGGCCTTTCTTTTCATAAAAATGTCAAGGGTGGCTGAGGATTGGCTCAAGTCCGGAATCTTAGGAGATCGTAGTTTTACCTCGGGAAATGTTAGGACCATACTAAGGGCATTTAAAAGATTTTGTTCGACCTTTACGTGAAGATGCTGCACTCTGTTTGGTCCCCTACGTTTTTAATAGCCACTGACCAGATCCAGTGTTTAGCAAGTTCACAAAGGACCCCGGGTCCCCTCGGACTCAGGTTCCCTAAGCCCTCATCACCCGACAAAAGCCTTTTAAATTTTTACCCACCATCGGATTCTGAAGGAATCGTGGCCTGTAGCCAACTCCGTTAGCCGAATCAAGAAATTTTGGTGCTTTCCAAATAAACACTAACTTTTTAATTCACCGAATCGGAAAAAAAAACCGAAATGACAGTAGAAGAAGAAATGAAAAAAAAGGGGGAAACTTGGGCTGCATCCCACTTCGGCTGCCTCTTTCTCCCTTTCTGAGAATCAGCCACCATCCTTTTGACTCAACCAATGTCCACGTTCCCTACTCCAAATTTGTCCGGAAGGCCGCGGAAGACCAACTTTTCACCGGGAATGAAAGTCTTTCGCCAGCTGACTCTGGGTCTCACCCATCCTCACTCCATGACCATCAGTCGATCGCTTTCACGCCACCACTAGGATGACATCTCGCACCTCTCAAGCTCACTCAACCATTCATCGATTCACAGGCATGAAGAACACGAAAGCCGAGTGCTTTTCTGCAAGTAAGAATGAAACATTCAACTGTGGAATTTTCACACTTTTTGAAATAACAGGGTGGCGTTTACCTGGAAAACTGGGAAAATTCAGGGAATTTATCAGGTCTGGAAAATGCAGGGAAAAATCAGGGAATTTGAAAAATATTTACCGGAAATCAGGGAATTGAACATTTTCTGGAAAATCTTTCACTTATATAGGTACTGTAATTCGGATTTAATTTTTTACTTTAAAACTTCATTTCCTTTTTGTTTCATTTCTGATAAGGCAGAAATTTCTTAGGCCTAAGTAATGTGGGAAGCTACGCTAGTTTTGTTCAGATTGTGGCCTTTTCCTGCTCTTTCCCAATACCAGTTAGGGCAGTGCAATTTTTTGCTTAGCAATCTAATGCGATATAGTTATTGCTATTTGAGTGAAATGAGAAAACAAATTTTTTAGTCCTGTTCTGCACCTTCCTTCGACCAAAAAAAATCTGGTAAACGTGTTAGTGTTGATCTGGAAAACCTGGAAAAATCAAGAAATTTCATCATGAGCTTTCGAACGTCACCCTGAATGAAAAAGGACAAGTCGCAGTGACACCACCCAAAAGAAACGTTGCTGCTGAGTAAAATTCAGAGCCACCGAGGGCTTTTTACGCTCAGCAAAGAACATCACGGTTGACGAAACACATCAAGGGAAATCCTGTGATTTACCCAGCTTTAATTTTCATCGAATGCAAATTATCTTGTTTGGCTTCAAAAAATAGAGGGGAAAAATCAGTGACATGATTCAACGCAACTCAGAATCTTTGTCGATGCTTGAGCTACCTCTCCACTCATCTGGCGCCATCTTTTAACAACATCGATCAACTCATCCCACAAGGCCCTTCGACACGCACAGACAAACCCTTTGCGGGCTTTCGCTTTGCGTCTCTTCCTCTTGGCAACGTTGCTCGCCGCTCTTCAAGTAACCAACTAATAATTTACCCACCACAATGGCCGAAGTTTGTGGAGGCGTGACTCACTCTCGTCTGCGCGGATCCAAGCACCAAAAATCGGCTCGGAATCCTTGGACATCAACTAAATCAGCAACAAGAACACCGAACAAGTGTAACTATGCCGGGATTGTCTCGTAGAAATGTCGACGTGACCCGTGTTCGATTTGTGTTACGATTAGCGCAAAAGATTGGACCGCAGTGAAACAAAGTCTCAGATCAGAATGGACGAATTCGAAAAACAAAAATTAGCAAACGCCATGAGTGCATGGTCAACTCCTCCAGAAATTACCGGAAATCCTTGAAAGCTGATCATCTTTCACCTCTGAGCTTTTTGTCAGACAGACGAGGTGACTCCCTCTCGGCAGCATTGCAAACAACACTAACTTCTGACGTGTACCCAAAAGGAAGTGTTTCCCTAAGTGACATTGACGACGCTTCTTCGAACTCTTCAGGGAGAACCGTTTCGCCTGCCAAATCGAAAAGCAAACGAAACGGGTTATCTGAACCTTTGTCGGATCGCACGAAGCCGTCTAAGCCCCATCTAACCCCCACAACTTCGTCACAGGCAGATGCATCACAAGATCAGATCGACATTTCACAGGAAGAACCCACGGATGAAATAGCCTCCACAACAGCTGAAAACAACTCATCCTCCGGAGTTCTTTGTTTTTGATTCGTCCAAAAACAACACAGCAAAGAAACAGGCCCCTAGACCACTCAAAGATGAGACATCTTCGATGAGGAAAAAGGTTCTCAAACACGTACATCTTTTCAGATGCAAACGCAAAATAGTCGACAAAAACCTTGCTCCCATCAACTCATCTTTTCGGGAATACCGCAGGAAGTTGAAGCCTCAAAAATCAACAACGTAAGGCTAGCAGACAAAAGGCTAAAGACAAAAGACGTAAGGCTAGCGGCCTCAATCGGAAAAATTCAAACTTGCAGCTTCAGATAAAATTGGCAAAAGCAAAAATCCAAAAGATGTCTCCCGCTCCCCTCAGCACTCGGCGTCACTGGCGCCCTCATGGCTCCATTATTCAGCATCACGCAAACCACGTTATGACAAGTCATCTCGGCTACCAACCGTACTACGCAAAACTTCAAGCAAAGCGCCGCACGACCCAAGGTACTTCAAAGAGTAAGCTTCTAATTAGGTTCTGCCAGAAACCATATCATTCGAGATGAAAGATGCAACGCCTGCACGTACATGGTCGTCTCTTTCGCTACCGATGATGACGGACTTACGACACACACGCACGCTGTAGCCAGCGAATGGAACTCTTCATGCAGGGCTCGTCCTGCATACTAATACTCGGCCTATTCAATATGGCAGTTGACGACGCCGATGAACTTACACCATTACAACTTGGGTTGAAAATTAATTTTACCACGAAAACCAGACAACTTCCCTGCTCAGACTGCAGATCGAGAGCATCAGGCTATTCTTTCTGCTTTCGTCTTCGCCCATAATGCAAACATTAAAAAAAAAAACTGAAATGGAGCAGAGGAGAAATCTCCAATCAAAAAAAAATCCTGAACTTCCTCCTGCTCCCTTTAAAATCTGAAAAGATTCCATCACAATGAACAGCCTACAAACACTCAAGTTTCCATTCAACTAAATCTTGATTTCTTGCAGATTCTCATTGACAATCAACTAAAGTTCAAAAGAAACTGATAACGAAGAAAATCAACAAGCACCCCATTGTGGTTAACACCTTATCAGTTCATGATGACAAAAACGGCAAATCAACATTTTTCTTTTCATTCTCACATTCTCCAGTCAAACAATGAAGATACCAGTTTCGAGGCAAGACGTCTTCAACTTGGTTTCAAAAATGCTCGCTAGGAATTCCATGCACACGTGACACTTTTTTTCTCCCAACAATTGAACTCTTCCTTTCAAGAATACAATGCAATGCAATGCAACGGGTGAACTTCACATTTTCATTGCAAGCTGCTCTCACATCATGCCAACCATTAAGGCGATCGATGCAAACCCTCCATCTCTCTCAAAGGCATGGAAGCAACCCATGAAGCAACGAAGACACACTGAACTCTTCACCATACCAGGGATGTAAGACAGATAATGTTTCCCGTACCTCCCCACCTGGGTCAGGGCCGGGAAGAGACAATCCCCCCCCCCCCCCCACAAAAAAATCTTAATATAATACAAACTTTTGACTCACTAATTTCAAAATTTGCTCATTTCAAACGCCATTAACCTCTTTTTTTGGAGAGTATGTGACTCGCAGGGACAAACCAGCTCGTAACCCTAGGGAACCCGTCAGGTGGTGCCCAGCGCCATTCTTGACGAGGTTTACTGTAAATGCAAAATTTACCGTGTTGATATTCGCAGGCAATAGAATCAGATAATTGTTGGCTCTCCGCCGGGCTGGCCAAATTTGTTTCTATTTGCCTAAATGAAAAAATACATTCACCCTACCTCCCCTCTCGAGTCACCACCATGACAGATTAAGAGGAAAGTAGGATGGACGATCTCGCCTTACGGCCGTAATGAAGAAGGCGCACCTTGGTTACCGAGCTGGCGACTGCAACACTTTTATCTCTGGGAAAATAGCATTCGAGGGTAAGAATGCATAATTTACAGGTAATGTACAATTCGTTTAGGCAAATTGAAGCAAAATTCAGTTTTTATGTACTTTAACCCTCTGGGCCCTAAGGTTTTCTTTTCTTAACTCAAACGTATATAATGTAAAGCCGATATATTGGCTTCTAGGGCCCAGAGGGTTAAGTTTTATTTTTAATTACCATTAGATAGGGACAGAGAAAAGTGGTTGTAGAGCGCCCAGCCAAAGGCCATGGCTCTCGGAACCCCTGGTGCAAGCATCAGAGGTAGAATGAGTGGCGTCATAGGGACAGTGGGAAACTCATTAAGCCGATGATGCGCAATTATTTTTTGATTACTGTGAGCTTCTCGAGTCCTAGTTAGTCCACACAATGCTTTATACCCGTCCCCTTCCCTCCAGCTACACTGCAGTGGGAATGGTCAATGCGTTTTGGATTTGCACACTTGCAAGTAGAGGGAGGGGAAGGCGATTGAAGTCCAAACATGTCGGCAACATTTTTTCCCCTTTGGTTATGTTACGTATGCTTTGCGTAGTAAACTAAAAACAGAAAAAGGAATTTTTTTTAGGGGGGGGGGGG
Organism: Lithobius niger; assembly: GCA_023313725.1. Lineage (NCBI taxonomy): Eukaryota > Metazoa > Arthropoda > Chilopoda > Lithobiomorpha > Lithobiidae > Lithobius > Lithobius niger. The sequence continues at coordinate 59,337 of JAHWFP010184099.1, read as the reverse complement.
GCGAAGGGGTTGAGTCGAAATGGACATAAACATGAAAATAATTTTTTGTATTCGACAATTTCAAATGATTTTCTTCCTTATTTCTCAGACCCCCTGCTCTCCACGTTCTACGCGCGTTCTATAAACCAACCTTTTTGATGACTCCGAGGACGAGCAAAGCCGGCAAGCGCAAGGGCTACTGGCCTCATCTCTTAACCACAGAACGACGGCTTGAATCGTGTGACTGACCTACTTTCACAATTCCTTGAAGACTGTATGCTACTTTAAAAAGGCTTCCTTATCAAGAAATTTTTGAGGAAACCAGAAATCATTTCCCGTAACTTGAGCTTCCTTTCTGCCACCCAATCTTTTGAAAGTTAGTTTTTAGACTAAACTAGTGTTACTGGGCGACCTGCTTTCAGTCCTTATCACAATTTGTGTTATTCCGTTAACGTTTCCTGTTTGAAGTATCACTAGTGTAAGATTATTTGGTATTTTTTCAGCTTTGATGACACAGATCCAGCTGCTTGTCACGAGAATGCAGTTCAGCCAGAAATACTCGTGCCAATTCGTCTGGATATGGAAATTGACGGACAGAAGTTAAGGGACACGTTTACGTGGAATAAAACAGGTTGGTCTAATGTAGGGTCCAATGTATACACTTTTTTGTTCCTGACCAAAAAACATCATTGTTACAGATAACTATTTTTGACTGTTTCATGTGCAATTATTTCGAGTTTGTTTTCGAAATTTTGTTTTCGATATTTTGTTTTAGGAAAAAAAGACACTAGGCTAACTAGAATGACACTAGAATGGATGGCTGAAATATGCCGAGAGAAGGCTCTGTACTAATTTTTAATTGTTTGCTAATAATTAGTACCATGGGATCGAAAATCTAAAAGACTAAGGCCATTAAAAAAAGAAAAGTTGGTTCTTAGGCCCTCCCGCCCCGATTTTTTGAGGGAAAATGAAAAGAAACGACGCGGCAAAAATAGCTGTTACAGAACAAAAATAGCCCTTAGTGAGCAATTGAAATATAAAATTACATTCTTGTCGTTAAATAATTGTGGGGACACGTGATATGAAGCATTACGAGGCAGCATTCATTATTTTACCCCAACTAAAAAATAATTCCTCAAAAGGTACGAAAAAATAGGGTTAAAAAATAAAAACAATAAAAAATAAAATTCCGCCCGCCCGCACAAATTTTTTTGAGAAAAATGCCCGAGAACCAACTTTCTTTTTTTAAGTGGCCTAATGTGGTACAAATTTAAATTATTTATGCCAATAGATGGCCGGAGAAAAATTATAAGACAGCAGCCTAAAAATTACGAAGTGGGGATGTTAAAATACGAAAATCATACTGAGTACGTCGAGTTTTCGTGCTGGTATATATACGAGTCAAAAGCCCGCGGTTGTTAACTAGCAGTTGGTGTCTGTTTTAAGCTTAGCTCGGCGAGTTGTGCATGCGTACAATGAAAAGGACTCGGGTATAATCACCCAATTATACCGCGGTGTCAACCCTTCCCAATGTCGGTCGCCACTCGCCATTTGGCGAGTTGAAATCAACAGTTGGCGACTTGGAATTTAGCCTTACTCGCCAAATCGGCGACTAGCTATAGAGCACGCCAATAAAAAAGGGGTATCTCTGGAACCGTATAAGTTAGAGACGAATGGTTTGCGGCGTTATGCTCAGATTTATAAGGGCTATATAACTGGATTTTCTGCATTAATACTGGAGTTTAAGAAAATTGCACAATTTTGTTAATGCATAAATTAGAGAAACCTTTCATCACACAAGACGTGTTACGTATGTGGCGAGTAAAAATTGTGAAATGGCGAGTGCTTTGTAAGGTCTACTGGCCAAGTGGCGACTGCTACTGGATTGACATTCGGAAGGGTTGCGCGGTATATAATCGGATGATTATGCCAGACCGGGTCGATTATACCTTGCTCCTCTACCTTCCATCATGATAGCAAGCGGAATGTACTCAGTGACATCTTGTTGACAAGACTCATGTCAATGAATGTTCACATGTTGTTACTCCGTATCCATACAGGGTGAAGCACTTCCATCAGTGAACTCTGACATGGCCCAAACATTGGCTTACATCATTTCATCATCGTACATAAATATACGTTCTTCGTAGCGAAAGTGTAAAAAGCAGCTTGCACCCTTTGTTGAACTTTGGCTTTTTTACGCAACACGCCACTTTGCATCATCCGCCCAAACCTACATAAATGTTGAGGTATTTTGTAGTGGGGTGCTCCAAAAATGGAGAGAACTTGGAAAATTGGGAAAATATTTAAAAACTAAAGTTCTGAGCAAATTTACGCAAAACCAAAATGGAGGCAAGAATAGTTTTGTTATCGCATGACGAATTCTTGGTAAGAGTCATTACAATGTATCATTGGGTGGTGTTTACATTGGTAATCTATTACGTTCATCAGGCTATCGGACACACGCACGGCACAAACTGCTACAGCACAGCAAAATTCTATGTGTTTTCCATAGCTGTTTGTGCCTTGCCTGTGTCCTGATGAATGTAATAGACTACCAATGTAAACTCCATCCTACATTGTAATGGCTCTTTACCGTAAATTTGCCATGCAATAACAAGACTGTTTCTGCCTCTGTCTATTTGGTTTTATGTAATTTTGCTCTTTATGATGTGTGTCAGAAACCAAAGTAAAATGTGTCTTGCAGCGTTTTGAAAGTAAAGTTGTTGAAAGTGATTAGGGTGGAACCCCCTCCCCCAGTCCGTGAAAACATAGATTATAGGAATTTTCGAAACTGCTGCTGCGCTTTTTCCTGAGCATGCGGCAAGATTATATGGGATAATAAGGAATGATAGAGGTTACCTACCCGTACACTGTCAAATAGCCTTCTTACCAAAAAAGTTCATATGCTAGCTGACAACCCTGGAAAAGTCTGATATTTAATGTCAGTCCGAATTTTGAATCCCAAGTTCTTTTCCCCTCCTCACTCCCAAATATTCTTGAGTCTGCTGCTGATCTACAGTATACAATCTGAACTTTCTCTTCGAGACGAATTTGATGTATTGGCATACCAAAATCATCCCAAATTGGTGTTGTCACAATATAAAATTTTAACCTCAACCTAATTTTTTAAAGAATGGATGCAAGCTGACAAGCCGATTTTATTTGTAGTTTCTTTCGCACTTATACGTTGCACCATTTCCCAAGTCCCCTGCTCAGGTTGAGTTAACGCGCTTCGTCATATAGTGAATACTGGTGGCGTACGTACCAGCACTATGCTGTACCAATCTTGCAAAAAGAAAACCGCTCCTAAGGCCACGAAAAAAAAGTAGTAGGTTCTCAGGCCCGGCGGGTGACTTTTATTTCAGCAAAATAAAAAAAGTGACCCGCAAAAGGTTACTTTAGAGAAATTTCTGAGAGAGATGAGCTTTCTTGCTTATACATTATCCAGCAAGCATTAGGTTTAGTCGCAGTTTGAAATAGTTCTGAAAAATTTACTACAGTACCACAATCTGAACAGAAAGAACCAACTGAAGATACCAAGTTGCCTAAGTTTCAAACAAATAAAAAAAAAAAATTAAAAAAAGCCTGGTCACCGAGTGAATTTTTGGGCTTGTAAAAAATGCCCGAGAACCAAAACATTTTTTTTCCATGGCCTAATTTTCACTTTGTTTTTTCCTTTTCCCTACTAGAAACTCTGATTACCCCCGAACAGTTTGCCGAGATTCTGTGCGACGACCTGGACTTGCCTCCTATTTCGTTTGTACCGGCCATCGCCCAGTCGATCCGGCAACAGATCGAGGCCTTTCCGACAGACAATCTCCTTGAAGAACAAACTGATCAACGCGTTATTCTTAAGGTAATAATGCTGAAATATTTGTTTCTTATTTCAGTAAAAAAGAATTCCGCACTTGATTCCGCATTGATTCGTCAAACCAGTCTACATTGCCGTTTTCTTTGCCCATTATCTACTTAACATGTGTTTGTCTCAATAGAGTTTGAAAAATAACAGATACAGATGATTTGTGTAAGCCAGGGCCTGAAATAAGGAGATGCAGTGATACAATTTTCATCCCACCCACCCAAACTGAGCAACCTTGTTCCCAGGGGCACGAACAATTGTGCCTCTAAATATGAAAGCAGTAGTGATGTGCCGATTCCAATGCAGATACGGAAAAAAAATCCCCTCCAACTGAAGCCCAATTCTAAATTAATCTGTTCGGAAAGAGTTAACCAAATACGAATTAACGAAACTTACAAGTCCAACTAATTAACCCAAGCTAATATCGCTCGTTTGTTTTGTTTCACTTTCCATGTTCGTGGACAGATTTAGTTCTTTCGCACAACGATCGGAAACGAGAGCACGCTAAACCTAGCCAAGTCCCACACAAATTAAAGAGCAGGTGTTGATCAATATCTATTTAGAGCCCTGAAAGGAAATTACAAGACATGCGCCCATCAAAGGACAATTAAACCATACTTTAAGATTGGCCATTGGCCGCAGCAACATAAGTCCACAAGATTTGCAACAAGCTCACAACCCCACAAGAAGCTGAAACTCCCCCTTGCAAATCTTGTGACACATACGTTTTCATGACACTAACCGTGTTGAATCTTTATTGAACAAGGTCTGAAAGCTGCACACTCTGAACGAAACGCTTGTTTTTATTAATGAACATGAAAGAAAATGATTAAATTCTTAAACTTGTTTCACAATCATTGGCGACCCTGCAACTCAATTTCCCAGAGTCATGATTGAAACCTACGCCCTAAGACGAGATTGAATTGCACCCTGTGGCGACTTTGACACTACATTATTTTGTAGCCGATGGAAATGAATTGCAGAATTTGCTCGTCTGAGCAAGGAAAAAAACAAGAAGTCTCTCTTTTGAGTCTAGCAGAAATTAAAAACCCTTGCCTGTGGGCTAGAAAAACTTAAGGAAACCCTGTAGGTTACAAGAAATTAATGAAACCCCTATATGTGGGTTAGAAGAAATTAATGAACGAACATTGCTACTCCAACAGGTGATCCCTTATGGAGGCCTGACTTCCCTTCTGTGTCAGTTTATTTTTCTCTCGTTCTATATTGCTTTAAGGTACCAAAACTTGATTTCGTCTTTTTTCGAACCCTTTCCTCCTCCTATTTGCTGATTTTACATAGGATGAATGTTTTCGAGACAACTCTTTGATGTGGTAATTGCAGTTTCTCGTTCATATAATTCCTCCTCGCTCTGTTACTTTTTGGGATGTCCCTCTTACCACTCGGCACTTCTTTTTCCCTCGTTTGCATAAAATTTCCCCGAATTTATGGAATTTTTAACGCGACCTCTGCGGCACTTCTGGTTCCCTACCTCGATTCCTGCCACGCGTCTGGCCCCCACTGTCTCTATTGCCGTTGGCACGGCAAGTTGTAAAATCAGAATTGGAGCGTGAAAATCGTGTTTCATAAAAGTTGGAGTTGGTTTTAGGTGTTATCAACTGCTGTCAAGTTATGCCTACAGAGGATAAAGCGAAGTCTCGAGCTCTACGTGTAAATTATCCAGCAGATGGAATGGATGCAGAACGGATTGTTGTGGATTCAGCGAAGAAGACGGCGGACAATTTTCAAGATGGCGGTGGCGTGCGACCGAAAGTATCAGGGACTGTAGTAACGCCGCCATTCCGTGGGGAAGTCTTGCAGAACTCATTTCAAGTTTACCAGCTATCCTGGGTAAGGAAATGCACGATGCTTTGCAAGAGGCGTTGCTTCAAAATAATTTTCGTCATGCTGACGATGTACCGGATATGCGTCCAAGGAGAGGCTGCCGTCCGAGAGACGAGGAATGTTTTGAAATGCCGAGCGAAATTTCCGTCAAAGTGACGAGGTGTTTGGTAAATATCCTGTTGATTCCGCCAGAGATCGTGGCAAGGTTTATAGTGACAAAGGCAATTAGTTATGAAACGAGCGAATGCGGCATGCGCTGCTATTGGGTTATTCGGCTCGAGGAGAAAGCCTGGAGGGCGAATTCGAGGAATTTGGTGCGGATTGGCGTTACCCACTGGAATTGGAAGATGAGTGGCATGTGCCAGGTGAAAATACAGCCAACGCAGGCATGGGTTCGATCGGTAGAAACAGGCAGGAGCCGGGGTTGCTGGGTGAAAACGCAGGGTTACTGAGTGACGTAGCGAAACAAGCCTTGCCGACCGCTGTAACGTTGAAGCACCCTGTGTTGACAATGGAGGCCGATGTGGTAGTGTGGTGGTCAAAACATAAAGACACTTGGTTGACTATGGCAGAGCGAGAATCAATCTCGGATCGTTATGTGGTTGCAGAGAGTGTTATCACGAAACTCTGCAACGCACGATGGTGTTATCATGAAACTCGGATCGTACAGTTGAATTTGTGGATTCGGCGATCGCAAAACTTTAGGGAAATTTTTTGCTGGTGTTGATGCAGCTGCTGCGAGCGTTGCAGTTTTGTGCCGTGGAGCCGATTGATATGACATCTAGTTGGTAATCGCAATTGTCACAGGTGGTGGTTGACACCATAACTTTACAGATTCAATCCCTTTTGAGCGTCAACGAGACTAGGCGGCATCGGTTACAATACGCCTTTGCCGAAGAATTAAGTCCTGCGTTAACGGCTAGGCAGCCATGTTGTCAGAGTTATTTGGTGCTCCGCTCAGTGATTTACTCAAACAAGTTCAGCAAGAAGTAGCGGCAGCAAGGTGTGTAATGCCGAGAGCACATAGGTTGCAGCAGGCACCAGGTCGATGGCCTTTTCGGTGAGGGGACTGGTATTAGTTCGGAGAAGCGACCGGGCGGGTGTGTTTTCTGTTGATTCATTATCAGTTTGTGCGGCTGCTGTGTACCATCCCACCCAGAGAAGTGAGGAAGATGACAAAATGTGGACACAGTGTCTTCGACAACTCCAGTGGGTGTTTTGTCTGCAGTGGCGAGGAGAATTGTGGATGCTGATGTGGCGGATTCATCTAGGCGTGTATATAAGGGTAAGTGGGCCCGTTGGGTCAAATGGTTTGACGAGAAGGGGTGCAGCCCTTCTCAGCGCCGGTGAAGTGTTGTGTAAATTTATTTCTGAAGGGCTAACTTATAGAACTTTAGCGGGTTATGTGGCAGCCGTGAGCCGGTTTGTGGGGGTCACAGGCTCTCGGTGCATCCTTTAGTTATCAGGTTTTTGAAAGGGGTTTTTCATTTGCGGCCACCGGAGCTGCTTTTTGTGTATATATATGGGACCTGGCGGTGGTGGCGAGGTTCTTGTGCGGCTGGCATCCACCAAGGAGCCTGTCGTTAAAATCTTAACCCTTAAAATGTGCATGTTGCTAGCGATTAGTGTAGGAAATCGGGTAAGTGAGTTGGCGAGTCTTGATTTGCGTAGGTGTGATATCGAGGCGGTTTTTGTTGTGTGGCGGCACAAGACAACTAGTTGTCGGCACCGTTCTTATTCCTGCGGTTACACCGCAACACAGATACCGCAGTGGATGCCTTGTGTTGCCTGAAATCGTACATTCGGCAGACGGAGCCGTTCCGGGATGCTGAGGCGCTCCGATCACGCCGGCGGCCTGAATAATTACTGTTGTCTTACGTTCGGCCGCATAAGCCAGTATCCTCCCAGACGGTTGCCAGATAGCTGTGCGCAATGCTGCAGGAAGCCAGGGTAGATGTTGGTCGTTTTTGGGGGCATTCCGTGCGTTCGGCGGTGGAAGTGGCAGCTTCGGGGTGTGGCGCCTCGCCATCCTAGATTATGGCCATTGCCAACTGGGCTTTACCGTCTGTATTTCACTCACATTACCAGCGAGAGTTAGCTCCGGGTCTGGCGGGATAGCTATTGCAGCGCCTGCAGTTGAAGGGTCTGCGGTAGCAGTGGATGGATTGCTGGTGCTGCGCCACGGGTAGAATCTGTCCCAAAAAGTAACACAGCGAGGAGTGATTATATGAATGAGAAATGGTGATTTTTCCAAAGAACTTGTTCTCGCAGGTGAACGAAGTTCTCAGAGTAGAATCCGACGAAGCTGTGTTAGTTTCATGATCCGCCTGCCTCCACTGGCACAGGTCTGGGTCACCAGCATGAAGGAAGCGACAGTCGGAGCTAGACGCGTGGCAGGAAACGAGGTAGGGAAACGGAAGTGATGCAGAGGTTGTGTTAAAAATTGAATAAATTAGGGGAAATTTTATGCAAAAGAGGGAAAAAGAAGTGCCAATTGGTAAGAGGTACATCCCAAAAAGTAACACAGCTTCGTCGGATTCTACTTTGAGAACTTTGACTGTCCTGCGAGAACAAGTTCTCTGATAGAATCACCATTTCTCACACCTGCCTATTTTCGCCGCAATTTCTGCCCTCTCGAGCCCCTCTTTGGGGCTAACCGAAACCGTTCAGAAAAATAACTGAAGTAATTGTAAAACATTTGAGATCAACATATGATTGGCTTTTGTCCTTGGATGGTATTGAATCTTTTTTTTTTTTTTACTAATGTGTGAACATGTTTTTTATCAAGTTATTAGGTGTACAGGGCTCGAATTGTCTTAGAAAAATTGCATAGCAGAAATGCGATACAAAATGCAAATTTGCGTAGCAGTGACGAAAAAATGATTAGCAACTTTTAAAGAATAATTTATTTAGTAAAAAAGAAAACAAAAAGTTTACTTTATTTGGAACAAGAGCCATTTTTGTTTCACTTTTTCTTTGACTTTTAAGAATGCTTGGTCAAGATTATGGCATCCGACGCATGTTAAGACTATTCTGACCCGTGTCTGAAACGAAAGCGCCACCAACTAAATACCGAAGGTGATGGTAGGACCAATGATGTCCCAGAATGCATCTGCGACGCTTGGCCTGCCCATAATGTAGGAGGGATTAGCATCTCCGTGTCAGCCAACACGATCATGACTAAGCTGTTATGTTGTCTCATTTAATACAGTCGCGTCGCTAAACTGCGATACATTATTTAATTTTGCATCGCTAAAGTTTAAATTTGCGGTGCAAATTGCGATGCGATACCGCTCATTTCGAGCCCTGGTGTACTGTATTTGTTAATTTATTTTTCTGTTGTCGTAAGTACCTTTTGTAGTTAGTATTTTAACTAATCTTTCATAATTTTGTACATGAAATGCTTCACAATTGGTGTGTCAGTTATCACCTCAAAGCGAGTTTTTGCTCCTCGCATTCCATTTCCAACCCATCCTGTCCCAACAAATTGTAAGCCTGCCTAAATACATGGTCCTTTTTTTTTGTTCCTTTCAGCTCAACATCCACGTGGGGAATATTTCGCTCGTTGACCAGTTTGAGTGGGACATGTCGGAGAAGGAAAATAGTCCCGAACAATTTGCTCTGCGACTTTGTTCAGAATTAGGCCTTGGAGGTGAATTTGTGACTGCCATTGCATATAGCATTCGCGGCCAGCTCAGTTGGCACCAACGCACCTACGCTTTTAGGTAAGTTGTCATTAGATCACGGTGTGAGAAGGAAGAAAAGCCTTGAATGGAATTAAACACAATGACTCTGTGTCGTGACGTCACAATGAGCTAGCCATTGATGAACGAAAACAGTAACGGTTAGTCTGTTTGATTGAACTAACCTAGTCACGTGATACGTGCCTCATGCTAGACCCGTCCTGGTTCGTCGTATAGCTAGGACTTAATGTAACTGCTTGAACTTCACCAGATTAACGAAAGACGTACTGATATATTAATGCGTTTGTACTTATAGTTAGGACTTAACGTGAGTGTTTGAATTTTAGACCATTTTAGTTTTTACACATGTACATCCAACGCTAATTCACCACATTAACTAAGGACATACTGATACGTCGGTGAATTTGTAGTTATTGTTGCATCAGGCTTATCAGAACGTCTATGGTAAGTGGCTTCCAGTACATATTTTGAAGTTTTTAATATCAGTTTCTATCAATAGAGACCATTTCAATGTAGTACAGTAGTTGCAAATGTGGAGCTTATTTGGCTGTGTCTTGCCTATATTGCGGCGTGGGGCTTTTATATAAATATTTAAAAACAAGTAAGTGCACAACCGTTATAACTTTACGATATTACTGAGAACAAAATGAAAAATACCAAATTTCAAATAATTATACACAGGGTTTGTGATCAGTTACAACGAAGCTTTTCGTTCATGCGTGTTAAAAAAAAAGGTTTCTCCAGTCCCGCTGGTCGGATCAATAATCTCCCACTTGAAACTCTGTTCTCTGTTTAGCGCCAGCTGCTCCGAAACTCATACTGGTTTTTCATAACTTCACCAAACCTCATAGAGAATTATTTTTATTTCTCTCCTAAAATATTCACCTTTTCTAATTTTTAGCTTTTCGTTTAGAGTAGTGCCTTTCTGCCCTATCAACCCATCGATTTTATAACCCTTTTAAGCCTAAGCGATGATACATCATCGTTTGAAAGCAGCTCCTAAAACGCCCGATAAACGATACAGTAGACTCACGATATAACGAACTTCCAAATAAGGAACTTTTCCCTCTAGCCGTTATACTTCGAATGTAGGAAGTTCAAATACTAAACAAACGACGCTCAAACTAAATATCAATATTCATCGCTATTCGTCGAATTTTTGATAAGCATCAGTTCCTCTAAAGAATGCTTGTAACAATTTGATTGGCCGCCTTCTGTCCGTATGGTGTAAACACTAGGGATCGACCGAATCAACTTTTACCAAATCCGGTTCGGAACCGGATAATTTACAATCTTTGGGCATCTCGGATTCGGATCCTCACCAAATCCCCCCCCCCCCCAAAAACCTGTGTTGAGTGTTTCAGCCCTTTGCATTTTTTAAAGACTAAATTTTGTCTCTAGCTGAGTAAAGTAGTACATTGAGTAACGTTTAAAGACTAGTGCACATTTTCTCAACTTGTTCATTGGTTTTCTTTTCCCTTATAACTTCTGAACAGTTTATGCTAGCCATTTGAAATTAGATCCATTGAGAAAACTGGAGAAAAAACGCTTCGAATGGTATATTGGAATGTCGAAATCGGCCAAAAAATAGGGAAGTTATTGAAAAATCGTCTTGAACGTTGCAGAAGTAAAGTTAACTCTAATTTGAGTTTCGTTTAACACTATTACACAATAAGGACGTATAACATCAGTTCAGTTTTTGGTGCACGTGAATGTTCGGTTCGACCGGGCACCTTCATCAGAACTACCCTCCACAAAACACACGAAACGTCGTTACTCCATGTTCTGAAGCGCGTTGTTTAAAGTCAGGGAAGACATGCGAGTAACGACTTTTCGTGTGGTTTGTGGAGGGTACTTCTGATGAAGGTGAATAGTTGAATAAGTCACAGAAAATTGAAGTGGATTAAAACTGAACTGATGGTTTTTTTCCTTATTGTAGTAATTGTGTTAAATGAAAGTTAAATTAGGGTTAACTTTGCTGCGGTAATGTCTAGTAGCTACCATTGTAACAGGCTTCTGACAATTTTCAAAGTCTTGAACTTTAATAATTTTGCCGAATCCGAATCCTAAAGATCTGGTTCAGATTCGGATTCGGTCGATCTGTAGTAAACACCTGTATGTAAAGAACCTCATTTCAGTGCTGTAACGGTCTTTTAGCATTCTAAAATCCGTCCTTACAAGGAACTATTTTTTTTTTTTTTACAAAACATTGTGTCAACCAAGGAATCAATGAATTTATCAGACGAGAAATAGGCAAACCTGAACTACAACCCAAAATTGAAACTTTTTTTTCCCCGTACAATGTAAAACTACTAAGGGTTCACCAATACCAACTTTATCGATCTGATACCGATATCCAAAACTTTGTACCGCAATTTTCATGAACAGTGTACTTTTCTGCCTACCGTAAATCCCCGCGAAGAAGCCCATGGGCTAATAAACGAAATAATGCGTTTTTGTAAACGACACTAATGGCTAAAATGACTCGCTTATAAGCCCAGGGCTTATATACGAAACGCATTTTTTTTTAATATTCGTACTAGGTTGTATAAAAACTCGCAGTGTTTATTAAATAAATCGTTAAATATTCCTTAACGTTTTAAGAAATGACTTAAAAAAAAATTGGCGTCGCTCATGGAGTGAGTTGGTATTTTTTGCCGTCACCCATGGAGTGAGGCACTAACGAAATATTTATTTTTGCGAAAATTATTGGACACAATTATTTCAAATTTACTACACGCACGCACACGCACGCAACAGATATTCATTAAGGTGCGCAGAAAAAAATCAAATAAATGGCTTTAATGGTTTCAAAGAAACTTTTTTTTAAAATTACGTACGGTAATGAACTAAAATTGAAAATCTCCGTATTGACAAAACGCGTCCGAAAGTCAGCATTGTTAGGCTAAGAATCGTTGTTCCCACCTGATAAAGCGATAGTGTGAAGGTTTATAGGCTCCTTTTTCATTTTAGTTTTGCATCGTGGCTGCTGTTTTAATTTTTAATTTTTTAATGCTGTGAAACATCATATTTCTTGTTATTTTCAACGATGAACTAAAACACAAGCGCTCACGTGAAATCCGAGGCAAGTGGCGATGGCCATGCTGAAATCATGCATCAGCCAATGAGAGTGCGCCAAATCGGTCACGGGGTGCCAACCGGCCAATGAGGGAACGCGATCTTCAAATGGTTTGGAAAGTTAGTTTGAAATAGCCTGAAACGCCTACTACAATCCGCCTGATTGGCTAATGCCAAATAGCCATCGAGAAAATATGTTGAGAGGCCTGGATTGAGGGGAATTCTAGCTTTCCAACAAATGCAAGATGGCGGCGCCCAGTCAAACCGTTCTTTCGCTACCGCTGATCAAAAAAAGACCAATTTTCTGCTTTCTAACTTACGAAAAAAGAACGAGAACGACATTTTTGTAGTTATTAGTGAGTCTACACTCAACTAAAGTGCTTTTTACAAAATTATAGACGTCAGTAACAACGTTTTTTTTTACAGAAATCGAAGGATATAACGTCATGTAGCGAATTTCAGCTTTTCTCATTTCAATATTTTGGCCGAAAATTACGTTTTTCGACCGCAGTTTACCCTTCAAGTTGAGATGATTTTTTTTTTCACGGCGTAACCTGGTTACAACGGGGCCCGATTTGCAAAACGTTGTTTCAGAGGACCAAAAAAAAAAATTAAGATTTTCCATTCCTCTAACTTCTTGATAGAACATATGTTTTTATTCCTAGCATACCTATGCTACCTAATTACATTTTTGCATTATTGACTGTAATGCAAAAGTTTAATTCGGGACGGTATTTTGGAATGAAAACTTACTTTCCATTCCTCTGCCCTGGATGGAAAATACGTCTTTATCCCTACAATACTTAGCCAATTAATTTTTTGAATTACATACAATAATGGTTATTTGGTAAACTTATTCTGGCATAAAAGAATCCTCGCAATGTTTTTTCCTCAGACTTAATAATGGGTTAAGTGAAATATTACGTAATAAAATAAAATGGCAAAGGAAACAAACTTTTTAACATTTATAAGATTGTCGTCACCTGTCTCCATAAAATCATTGTCCTGTATAGAAGCTCATGGGCTTATACCGGAGCATGGGCTCAAATTCGAAAATAAGCCCAGGGCTTATATGCGGGGATTTACGGTAAGTCCAATAATTATTAACCCTTCTGAGTGACTGCACTGTGACTGAGGTTGGCGCTAATGACCAAGTTGTCGACGCGCCATTAAGCGTCAATGCCCCCCCCCCCCCCTTCTGAGTCGAAGCGACTATGTATTGCCGTCGCAACTCTGCTGCAAAAACCCCAAACGACACTATATCGTTCGCTCAGTTCTACACAATGTTAAAAAAAAATCAATTGTGTGCATCGGAGATGTAATTCCGATTGAATTAGGTATTTTGGAACGTATATTTTCGGTTCATTTCGGTTAATATAATTATACATTATGTCTTTATTACCTTTATCGATGTTATTGTTGGCATCATCGCCAAAATCGACGTGAAAATTGTGTTTGTTTTCTAAAAATAGCCCTTGGTTGGTCGCATTCGAGAGAGGGGAATTCCAATTTTCTAGCCCACGAAAAATGACGCCTACAACCCCCACGTCACTGCTTGTACAGTATTCCCGAATGAAATGTGCCGTTTCAATGGCATTTGTTCAAACTCTTTGCTATTGCGAGCGCTGATTGGCTTGTTCGCGTCACGTGACCCTTCGACCATTCACTAATGACGTCACGCGAAGCGAGTCAAGGTTGCATCCATTGGTAGTAGCAGGAGCATGTCGCTTTGCGGGCAGCCGGTCACAACGGCGTAGGACAAAGCATTGGGTGTAAGCTTTAAACGATCGTGAATATTGCGGAAATAAAGCAACTTTAAACTATTTTTACGGTAATCAAACATAAAATAATGATTTCAGAAGTGTAATAACAGGCGTTGTGACGGAAGAATATCCAGTGGATGTTATCATTCCTAGAACTGTAAGTTGAAACTTGCTGTTTACGTAGTCGAACTTCAGGATTTTTTTTAATAATGAAAACTTAGGACGATGGTCCCAATTATATTTCTGCTCAATAATTTACAATATAATTATTTTTATACTCCTAGATCATAATTTTTTTTTTAATTACAATTTATTTTCATGAGGCATGCAACTTGTTCACGGCAGCCATGCTGCGGCGATAGGTTTTCACACTCGAGAATTGAAAAAATGGTGTAGAGCTGAAAGGGTTAAAATTTTTAAAAAATAAGTAGTAACTGACAGTTAAAACATAGCTAGAAAGATACTCGGTGATTTCCTGAGCAAAACGCCACGAACCGCATATCATAATCTTGAACGGTTTCCGAGTTATCGATATTTGAGCAAAAGTGGCTGATACTGATCCGATACTCATACCACAAATATCAGCAGCCGATCAAATCCAGTATCGGTATCGCCTTAGTAACTACTGTTTATCACTTTTCCTACAGTTCACTGGAAGGGAACCTTGTGTATTAAGAATTCTTTGTTGCACTAGGTTGACCGTTATAAAGGGAGCCTACTGTATACTGTCCGCTCAGTTCTAAGTTAAAAATACCGTAGCCGTTTTTATTCTGAAAAGCTCATATCGAAAAAATGTCAGTCTAGAAAACTTAACGCACAATTTCAGAATACAGGAACCTCATCAGATGCTTGCGAATTTTTCAACGGACAGTATTCGCCCGACTTCGTCAGCCACTAAGATTAAGGCTGCACCGATACCAACGTTACCGATCCGATACCAAACCGGTTTTAAAAATATTGCCGAGACTGATATTCAAAATTGTATCCTCAACTTTTCATCGAACGTGTAGTTTTCTGCAAAAGTCCAATAACTATTCAAATTTTAAAAAATTAAATAGAAACCCACTGTTAAAACATAGCTTGAACGATACTCAGTGATTTCCTGAGCAAAACGCCGTGAACCAGAAGTCGTAAACTCGAACGGTTCCAGAGTTATCGATATTTCACTGAAAGTTGCCGATCCTGGTCCGATATCGCAAATTTTGGCAGCCGATCCGATCCAGTATCGGTATCGGTGCAGCCTTAACTAAGACATTGGAGAAACGCGAGTGGGAGTTAGAAATAGAATTAAACAACACACGGCTGATAACGAAGAATAAAGACACAAGAAACAGCATTGCATCCCATCACATGGAGACAAAGCACGAGATTGGATGGAGCAAAACGTCTACACTGCTAAAATCTAACGTCCCACGTGATCGTCATGTAAGAGGTCTCGAGTCCCTGGCCATTCAGCAACATATAAAAAATGGAGCCACTCTAATGAATCCACAAGATGCTTCTAATCCGTGGATCAGAGTTCTACTGCGAAAAGATTTTTCAACGTGACTCTCAAGCCGATGAGAGAGTAGTCCTGCTGCATATAGTTGGCTCATCGCATCTAGTTGCCCAGACGCATACACTGGGCCACGCCGAGCGCCGATTTTAAATTGCAATGTCCGAAATGATGTGCTTACAAGCTCTAAAAACTGTAAATGCCTGACGGAGACAAACGAATATGGTCTGTTGAAAATTTGCAAGAAAGTGGTGAGGTTCCTGTATTCTGAAATTGTGCGCTAATTCTAGTCTGACATTTTTTCAGTTCTAAGTCCTGTTAAAAAAATCCAGTTGCGTACAAATGGAGGTGTAATTCCGATTGAATTAGGTATTTTAGAACTTATATTAGTGGTTGATTTAATTCAATATCATCTTTTTATTACCTTATTCATATTTTTATTGGCATTACTCTCAAAATTTACGTGATTATGGTTTTGCGTACCGAAAATAGTCCGTGGTTCAAGCGATCGTGACTCCGGAACAAAAGAACGTACGGCCACCATCTTTGTCATTAATCATGTCTCGAACTCCTACGACACTACCTTTATTCCTCGAATAAAATATCCTGTTTCAACGTCCTTTTTGAAACCTTCAGTACCGCGGGTTCCAATTGGTTTGTGCGAGGCACGTGCCCTTGAACGTGTTGAGACCCGGTCTTAACCCTTAGCTCACCGAACCTATAAGTTTAACAGGAGGGCAAGCCAACCGTTGCGCGTCGGACCCGTAGAATTTACAGGAACCACTTCATGGAAGTTGTACTTCATGGAGTCCGCATTGTGCATTAATCTCTCCTGAAGCATTTTATGCCCATGTGACTAGTTTCTAGCCAGTAATATTTAATTTTTACCTGAGCTATGTCGTCTTCATTTGCTCCCCCCCCCCTGTTTGGCTCTGAGTTTAGAGGAAAAAAGATGGCGGCCATTGCATCGCGTTGTGGCTCTCCCGATTCGGATTTTGATTTACATCGTGCACCGCTTTACACATGAGGTGAATTAGCAAACTATGGACGTCTTTGAGAGATATAACTGTAAAGAGGACTGTGATAACGTTTTTTTATTGAAAAATGATTGATAATTCGTTAAGTGAATCGAAATATGATGCGTCCGATTGGATCGGAGTATGACGCGATAAGAATGGCCGCTGCCGACCAAGGAGGCATGGCCCGCCGCTGCCGACCGTGGAACCCTGACCTGCCGCTGCCGACCATTGAGCCCCGGCCCACGGCAGCCATCCTGATCTTCTCACGTCACTTAATCAGTAGCCTTCATTTTCAATCCATTACTCCGCGCAAAATTTCTGTCAAAGTCTGGACTATGTTACGTTTTATTGATTTGTAATTCATTTGCCATTTTCCCCTCCCCTCCCCTCCCCAAAATATGCCTTATAATTTTTTTGTGCGAATATTCGGGTTAAGGCCCAAGTATTACGAACTGTTTAAAAAAAAATGAAACCTCAACTACGTTTTTAAAGGGAGTTACATGAATTTTAATGCTGACGTGCAATCATTTCTTGCGCTGCAAATAGGCCTAAATTTTGTGGAGAGAAGGAAGCTGCCAAGCAGGGCAGCCACTCCTGAGAGGGATTAATGCACTACTGACGGACGTGACAATTTTATTTAATTAAAAAAAAGTATCACACATATTTGCTTCATTTTTGGTGTGAAGAAAGCTAACATATACATCATTACGTTTACGCAAATAAAAAGTACTCTTTCAGCATTTAAAGTTGGTCAAAATTGCTCTCAAAGTCAGTACTATGTTACTTTTTTTTTATTTGTAATACATTTACCATCCCCCCCCCCCCAAAAAAAAAATATGCCTTATAATTTGTTTGTGTGAATATTGGGTTAAGGCCTAAGTATTACGCCTTAAAAAAATAAAGCCTCTACTACTTTTTTAAAGGGAGTTACATGAATTTTAATGAAGACGTACAATAATTTCTTGCGCTGCGAAAAACTGGTTGGTTTGGGCTAGCGAGTGCTCTTTTTCTGGCTGGCATCAGAAGGGTTAAGTGATGTCAAGCGAAGTGAGTCAAGGTCACATCCATTGGAGCTAGCAGAAGCGTGTTGCTTGCATGCAGCCAGTAACGATGGTCACGGTAGTGGCCCAAGTAGAATGGGCAGTGCATTTTCAACGATCATGATTATTGAGGAAATAAAGCACCTTTAACTATTTTTACTGCTTTTTACTAATTTTAAAAACCAAAAAAAAAGATTTGGGAAGCGCTTACGGATGCTCTAATGGAAGAACCGACTGGATGTTATCATTCCAAGGTTTCCCAGTACTGCAAGGTGGAAATCTTCATTAGCACGTTACGTAGTCGAACTTGGGAATTTTTTTTTAGTTTTGAAAATGTAATAGAGGTCAAATTCTGCTATAATGATATCCCCTAATAAGGACAATTTCCATTTACCAGAAAGATTGTACAGTCCCTCCGAATTGCCGTATTAAATTGGCATCATTACAACAAAATTCGTTACTACGAAAAAACCATTACAACGAAAGTATTTTTTTATATGTCTGTAGTCTTCTACTAATGTTTTATTATGTAACGAACGACTGCGGTGAATGGCTTGGAGTGTTGATTTTACAATTCTCATTGAGTTTAAAATTGTGTTTGTACGCTAAGTATCAGTATTGAATCGGTTTTGCCGATACTTAGTGTGCCTATTTGAATTAGCATTCCCTTTGTCTTCAGTCAAGTACCCTTTTGTTTTCGCTGCAGTGAATCTCCGTTGCCAACGGTAGAAATACCGTTCCGCAATCAATCAGAAGCTGACCAGTGGTGCCCATTCTTAGAAACACTTACCGATGCGGAAATGGAAAAAAAGATACGAGATCAGGACAGAAATACAAGGTCGATGAATTTTTTTAAATCTATATACCGACACCATCAGAGTAATCATCATTTAGTTATTAACTGTTTCCCGTTGTTATTTTCTTTCAGACGAATGCGCCGTTTAGCCAATACAGCTCCAACCTGGTAAATGGATTTAAATTAGAAGCCAACCTTTATTACTATAATTATTATTCGTAACATTTTTTACTCGTAGTAAAAATTGAAATTATCGTGATGGTTGTAATGTTTAGAAATAAACTTAAGAATGCTGGTAATCGTTGTCAAGTTTTGTGTTAAAAAAAAATTGTTGTTTTGCGCACCATTGGGGATTTAGAGGCAGGGTTGCCATAGTAACAATTTAAGACCTAGAAATTACTCGGCCACCGTTTTTACTGCATCAGTTGTCGTCATTGAAAAAATGGTCGCTTCCGAGAAGCATTTGGCTGGTTCTGTCGGATAAAATGCTGAAGCGAAATGCAAATTTCAAGCTAACTGTACGGCAAGTAACATCCGTTCAGCCAAGTCGCCTCTCTTATTATATTATTAGTAGGCGTCATTCTAGATCTCTTAGATACATGAAGATAGCTTGAATACCGTCTTGCATTTTCGATTTGCATTACTTTGTTGCACGTAATATTTTGTATATCAGGTTCGTGACAGGGTTAATATAGCTTTCAAAACACTTTTTTTTATTGAAGTCGTCTTGAATCTGAACACCAATCTTTTCCAAGCTAAAGCAGCTCTTACGGCAGCATTTTGTGCTGTGAAAATATGTTCATTCCTTTCAATTTGTCAGTACGGCGTAAACATGGGCCTGTTACCAGATCCTAACCCAAACCCTGACTAAATAATTGAAATTGCTAAATTTATGTGTTTCCAAAGTAACCCATGGTAATATGGTAACCCTGCCCGAACTGATGTTCTATCCCCCATGGCATTCTTGAATTAATTCTAAATTTTCGAGATTGTCTTTTTAGGAATGCACAATTCCGCCCACTTCCCCCATAGTTCAAGTCCTGACAGGCCCGGGTGTGAAAAAATGGTGGCGAATATTTAGTGGACGTTACGTAAGTGCACTCATCTAGTCCAACCTTCAGCGTAGATCATCTCGCCACAGGCAAAATTGTAGTGGTGCAGCACTTGGCCGTTCCATTGTTGATTTGGTGGATTCTTGAACACTCGTCCAAACCTGAACTGGACGGCTCTGCGAAAGCTGCACTCCGAAATCGGCAGGACCGAAGACTTCATTGATTTAAGAGTATAGCGTTCTTCCTTTCACTCTAGTAACAGGCTTCCAAGAGTAAGACTACGGGAATACTGCAGTCGTACTGTACATACGTCGGAATATAAAAAAAAAAAAAAAGAAGAGCTGCATGATTCTTCAAAGAACATGTTAAATTCTACCTCACTTATAACTTTTTTATGTACATATTTATAATATACTTGTGGCTGTTCCAAGAAAATTTTGCCACGAGTTTGCAGCACATATTTTAGATAAAATCATACACTACGTTGCTGCGGTAACATTTTTCTTGGGGGAGAGGGTCCAAAAGCTTGAAGACTGTGGTAGTAGTGTTATGCAAGCGCCAACGAAAGTAACAGATAACATTGTAATTTAATTTATGCAGTATTGTTAAGTTTTTATTTGTCCACTTTTTAGTAGTATTGCTGCTGTTGCATTGTCGCCTTTCGACATCTACTCAACGTCATTATTTCAAACATTCCAAAGGTCGTATTCACGTGGATTTAGTTAATAAGAATGCTGAAGGCGTGAAAAACTATTTAATAGCCTTTCAGAAATACAATAAAATTGTTTTCATGCATTTTGTAATTCACTTCGCTTTTTGTGTTGACATTCTCTACTCAAATAAATTCCAAGGTCAACAATCGACGTTTGTTGCGCCAAATATAGATGGGCACGGCGTTAAAAAGAAGTGGCGTTAAACCGCAGCTTGCTAGGTCACCTGTTAAATACTTATTCCAATAACTAGCTGTACATATTTTTAATAGATCTTTAATTCGATGTAGGTATTTGATTTTGTTTTATCTTAAAAGATGTATTAATTTCCTGTAAACAAAAAATAGCACTTGCACCTGTCCTGTTGTATTAATTTTACAATAAATTTTTGTTAATAATACAACCATTTACGATTTTGTTCTAACCATTCCTGTATGGAGTTTTGTAGTTTTAGGAAGTAAAGAACTCTAATTTGACCATGCCAAAGCCTAGCTTGCACTACAGTCTTTGGTCTGCTAAACTGGGAGATCACTCGCCTATCTTGAAAACTGAATCCTTCATTCACATTTCTATCAGATCAGCCCACTTAAACCCACTTACTTCTACATTACCGGCTCCTGCAAACCCAAGTATTTCTTTCTACCATGCCAGCTCACTCAAAGCCATTTATTTTTAACTTACCAGCTCAAGCAAATCTGGCTACTTCTTGCCACCATACCAACTCGGTCAAACCTCCTGTATTTGTACTTGACCAGGTCACGCAAACTCATTATTTCAACCTTACCCATGTATTACTACCTTACCCCCCACCCATTTATTTCTATGCCCATCTTACTCGATTCCATTTTATTTCTATCTTACCAGCCGAAGCAACAGGGTTCACACCAACTTGGAAAACCTGGAAAAGTTTGAAACTCTGGGAGAACTCGGGGGAATTCTTGGACTTTAAAAAAAAAAAACCTGGAAAACTAGGGGAAAAAATTTAGATTTTAAATAATGTACTTCCCATCTAAAAGCTTCAGCCTTTTTAATACAAAACTGGAAAATGAATGAAAAAAATTCCTTCGTAAGATTATGGTAAATAACCTGAAAAATGACTTCATCTACTCGGGGAAACTGGTTTCAGTATTTTAGTGGGAACCCTGTGCACTGTGCAGATACAGTTATTTCTTTATACCGTACCCGCTCGCTCTCAAATGTATTTCTAATTTACCCACCACTCGAACCCATTTATCGCTACCGTACCAGCCCACACAAAGCTCGGTCATTTCTTTCTACCATACCAGCTCACTCGAACCCATTTATTTCTACCTTACCAGCTCATTCAGATTCATTACTTTTAACTTACCTGCTTGCTTATACCTTACCTGCTAACTCAAACCCATTTATTTCTACCTACAACCAACTCATTCGAACTCATTTATTTTGACCCTTTTTCTCTTATATATCACCCACGCAAGCTTTACTGTCTCTCGCCAAAGACTTTCACGGCAATAGGTTAATTTTGGATCAAGTTGTTGGTTCACACTTGCATTTTGCTCCTCTTCACTGGGCATGAAGGCACAACTCTTAGTTAACGACGGGGAAAAGGCCTTCTAAAATTGAAGCGAGCTTCCATAGCACCGGCACGGCAGATGACGTTCACATTTTAGCTTCCCTGCCCTAAATCGGTGAGGGTAGACATAGTTAGGAGACCGGAAACTGTAGTGGAACTAGGCCTAACATCCGTGACGGTAACACTGGTTACGAGTTTAGTTACTGGAGTGCACTTAAACTGTCATAAATCTGTTCCGCTAGTGTTTCAGTATTTATATACTTCTGGTTTCATGCACGAAGTCCACCCCAATGTAATAAAAAAAAAATGTGACCAAGGTTCGTAAAGTTCGTATAGATTCCAGTAATGTTCTTTTTAAATATTTGAATTGTGGTAGTAGCTCGATGCCTAGCATCCTGACTCGCTGATTATCTGATCTCCATTTTCCGAAGAAGAAAAAAAAGAATTTTGACTGTCTTCAGGCAATACATAATTCGCTTGAAATTATGTTGTCTGATCTGTCACCCATGTTGTTTTTTCAGACCGCTATGTTTCTCAGATAGCCAGCCGGGTGGGTTCAAGACATTCAACACCGTGTACAATACCAACTGCATGGGATGCGGTCCCCGACTCTTGTAGGGTGGCTCAGGCAACAAGACAGAGTAGTCCAGCGATCGACTCGCAGTACACTTCGCAAACTACCGCCATACCATTGTGACATAAATAAAAATGGATGTAAACCTATTTACGTTGCCTTTTGGACTTAAATGTCAGACTGCCTGAGCGGGAAATCAAACCCACGACCTTTGAAACCAAAGGCCGGAGTCCTAACCGCTCAGCCATACTGACATGGCCTTTTATTTAACACTTATCGAGCCCAATTGGCTTTCTGTCCCGTTTATTACCATTGTCACAAACGAGCATCCATAAAAATAAGAATCACGGAGTGGCAAAAACTGAGACTCCATGTAGGAAAATCTGTAGGAAGATTCCGAAGTGATAAGGCAACACAAAACGAAAAACGACAAACGTAGATCTAAAGATTTTACGGCTGCACCAATACCAGCTTTATAGATCAAATACTGATCCAGTTTTATAAATTTTTCCGACACCGGTGCCATTGCGGGATATCCAAAATATAATCCCTTATTTTTTATCGATGTGTAGTTTTCTTCAAAAGTCCATTAATTATTAAAATAGGCATTTTTAAATGGTAACAAGTATGGATCGACCAAATCCGGATATGAAGCCGGATCTTTAGGATTCGATTCGGGTTCGGCAAAATTTGTAGTGTCGGGACGATTTTTCAATATCTTTGCTAATTTTTGGTCGTTTTCGATATTCCAATATACCATTCGAAGCGTTTTTTTCACCAGCTTTCCAATGGAGCATGTCATAATCTTGAACGGTTCCCAAGTTATCGATATATTCAACGAAAGTACTGAATAGTAAATGTACGTCGGCAAGAATCTACAGGATTGTGGAGGAGAACTTGTAATTGAAATGTTACATTCATTCGGGGCGTCGGACGAAAGTCTTAACTGGAAAATCGTATAATTGGATAATTGTTTAATATCTGCCTAAATAAAAAAAATCATTGAAATGGAACATCGTATAATGGATAAACGTCTAATTGGACAATAATATAGCGATAAATGTCTAGCTGGACAATAATATAGCTGCGGTTTCTGATTTGGTTATATCAAGAATTTATGGGATTGGGGAGGAGAATTTGTGACTGAGACCCACGCTGAAACGTCTTAGATACATTCGTATTAGTTCAGTTTTAGTTCATAGAGGGCGTTAGGTGTTTTATGTGGGAATTTCCATTTAGTTTTTAGCCTAAAATTAAACTAAACTACACGAAACTAGCTTGTATTTAATTATTATTAATAAACAAAAACGGAACGTTAAATGTTTAAGAGTAAGGGTCTAAAAGACAAAACCTAGAAGAAACACGGACAAGGTTTGACAGTAAGGGTCTACGTGTAAAATTTTGTAAGAGGCTGGTAAGTATTAGACCCTTACTACCCGGTGGTTAGCTTATAGTTCTACTATTCGGACATAAAGTGTGTATGAACGATTGTAGCAGATTTTCTTTGTTCTTAGAATATTGTTATGGAACTTTAGGAACATAATTTTTCTTGTGAAGTTTGGCATTTTGTGTCTTTTGATGCTTTAGAATTTTTTTATTATATTTCGTAGATTTACGGCAGATGATAACCAGTAATGCTTTCTGCTGCCAATACCCTGCAATGTTACTAAATCGAAAAATAATAGCAGTAAACCTATATATACCACACTACCATTGGATCATGTCGTGGGAGGATTTCCAGTCGTGAAAATGTTTTTATTTCTGACCACCGGGTAGTAAGGGTCTAATGCTTACCAGCCTCTTACAAAATTTTACACCTAGACCCTTACTGTCAAACCTTGTCCGTGTTCCTTCTAGGTTTTGACTTTTAAACCCTTACTCTAAACATTGAACTTTCCATTTTTGTTTATTAATTCGTGTTACTTTTAGAATTGCAGCTAAACTGTAAAACGAGAGTTTAACAACGAGACCCAAGGCTGACTCTTACTAACACTGGCTATCGCTGTCGCGGAGGTTTCTATCGCCAGTGTTAACAATAGAAACAAATCCTTTAATCTTCAGTCTTGCAGCTGGCGTTTGCTAATTAGCATTGTTGCATAATAACAATGTTTAAAACAATGTAAAACAATCAATCTGGTCGTTTAGAGCTCCATAACCCCTGAACCACTTGACCAATTAGAAAATGCCTTATGGAAAAGGCACATCTACAGAGCAATACCTGTAAAATGAGCTAAGAACCGGCTTCATAGGACAAATGGTTTGACCTGTAGAGAGGACAGACGAAAGGTACATCCCCAGAATAAGCCCAAGAACAAGAAGTCTATTTGGCCCCTCTCTGTATCTCGGGTTTGGCTCGCCCGAATTTCACAATTTTTGGACTGCAGACAGGCCTTGACTAGTCAAGGCTAGATTCCAAATTTGGATTAAAAATGTTTACTTTTGACAGAGTTATAAGCTCTCAAAGTTGAACGTTTAACACAAGAGATCCTAGGTCGACCCTTACTAACACTGGCTATCGCGAGTGTTAATTTAGCCTAGCTTAGTTGTACAGTAATTTAGTCTACTTTAGATTTGGGCTGAAAAATTAACAAAAATTACCAGATGGAACACGTGGCGCCCTCTGAAAACTCGGACTGAACTAATAGGGACGAATCTAACGTGTTTCAATAGGGACTTTTTAGAGTTAAAAATTCTCCTCCCCAACCCCTTAAATTCTTGATTGTATGTATAGCCGCATTGAGTGAGGTAGGGACATTAGACGATTTTCCATTATACTGTATACATTTTTCTAGTTAGACGAGTACCCCTTGCCCCATTCATTCCTGTTAGTTTCATCCGAGTTTTCAATGGGTGCCACGCGTCCCATTTGGTAATTTTTGGCATTTTTTAGCCCAAATCTAAAGAAAACTAAATTACAAGTAAGCTAAACTAAATAATGATTAAATACAAGATAGTTTCGTTTAGTTCACTTTAATTTTAGGCTGAAAACTGAGTAGAAATTTCCACATAAAACTCATTGCACCCTCTATAAACTTAGACGGAACTAATAGGAATTAATCCAAGACGTTTCAGTATGGGGTCTCAGGTCACAAATTCTCCTCCCCAACCCTATAATTTCTTGATATCGGTAACAGATCCGATCCAGTGTTGGTATCGGTGCACCATCAAAGTTTTCAATACTCCAGTGTGAATCAATAGACTGCTTCGAAGTAGCCTAAGTCATGTCACCGAGATACTGAAGTCAACCTATACCAGTAAATTTGCAGTTATGTCGTCGATATGCTTCCTGAAATAAAAAAAAAAAGCATTGTTCTGAGGAAGATACCCAGGAGCAGCAGCTTTAAAGCTTTTAACCAACATTTTAATGGATTTGGTGACAGATCCAACGACTAAATTGACAAGTAAATTTTCAAGAATTGTTCAGCCAAGAATAATTAGATCGTTGATCCAAAATCTTTGTGTAACCCACTTAGAACTTACGGAACACTTACCAGACACAAATCCTTCTCAGTTCCATGTTTTCATTTAATTTCTTTTGTTTTACATAAAAATTGGATTATCTGGCCATCGATTGGTCTTGAGTAGGTCTGACAACCTTTGGTTCTACTGTACTATTTTTCCCTTTCGGAGCTGTGTGAGCTTTGTTCCTTTTATCTGATGTAATTGCTAGCTTTATTTGTATATTTTTGAAGTACGGCTGGCTAGTCTATACAATAAGGCATGAAGCGAGTCATACCAGGGCTGATTTAGCCACCTATACACTCGTAGCAAAAGTTTCATCCTTGTAAGAAAACGGCAATCCAGAATCTCCTTTCCCACATGTCTTTGACTCCAATGAGGAATGTTTGAGCCTTCCTCTTATCTTGTTCATTATTTAAAATTTCTGTTCAACTAGGGAAAACTTGTACATCGATAATACTCTGCATTTGAGTTGAATGTGATTGGTCTTTTATACTTTTGTCCTCTATAATCCCCTTTCATCCGTTTGCTAAATGCATAAAGTATTAGAATGAGAGTCTAGATGGGACGAGTTTGGTTTTGTAGAATCCTTCTCTATGGACACGTTGGCGGCCAGAATTTTAGTTCACAAATGGCGTCGGAAGGCTGCCATCAGTTCTACGCACGATATTTCACAACCGCCATGGCTTAAGGTACTAGGGGACCGTACACAATATGATCCCACACAAGAGGGGTGGATAAGCTGAGTAACAGTTTTGGACGAGGGATGTGGCGTGGGTCAGTGAATTTTGGAAGTCGCATGTATTGGAATAACGATCAAAACAACGGGATAAAGAGCAAAAAAGCCATCGGAAATTTGGATGAATTCAGAGTAACCTTTTTCAAATGTGTGTTACCCCTCCAATCCTCCATGGGTAATGAAGTTGGAGGAGGTTCGAAGTTTGTGACACCATCTATTTTTTGGTGGCGGGACGGGTTGCAAATGTGACAAAGTGTAATGGGGAAAAAAAAAAATGGCAAGGCTTACGTAACTTCATTTGCGATGCCCTCCATCACGTTACATATGAAAATTACGGTAGTGCCATCCAGTGGGATGTAAATACACTATTGATGTGGCCCTTAATGAGAGACCATAACCCCCCCCCCCCCCTCCCAAGTGGGTCCGCCGCAGAACTCCAATCACCCTCTGTCAGGGGATGTCGCCAAATTCCTGCTCGCAGAATGCAATCAAAACGGAAGTGGCTGACAGTCTCTTCCCTCTTCCCACACTTACACATTGGGGTGGCATACCAACCAAAACAAGACATGTGCCCGCAGTAAGTTGTGTCCTGTTCTCAGGCGAGAAAGTAGGCCAGCTGCTGTCCTGGACAAACGTAACTTTTGGCACAGTTACTTTTAGGTGAATAGCAAACAGGTGCGTTCCAGTGGTGCCAGATTCCACTCTGCCTGCCAGTGTTCCATTGCCAGAGCAGTGAGAACTGGACAGAGCTCTTTTAGGACTCAGAGTGTATGTTACATCATTTTCACCTGTCTCAGCACCACGCCTCGCCAGACCATCCGCCACTTCATTCCCAAAAATGCCTTCACGCTGGGCACCCACCACACAGAAATTTTAATACCCCATTAAAAAGCACCAAATAATTTCCTGCATATTTCCAATGCCAGCAGTGCTCAATACCGAGTGACCGAAACGCCCTGCATAGAAAATGAATTCCAGAAGCCGAATCCGGATGGATTTGAAAGCTCGGGAGCTGTAAGTCAAGGTCTACATTAAGGGCCACCGAAATAGCTATCAGTTCCCCAATAACGGCTGACGGGAGCTGTTTCAAGTGGTATCGAAGACATACATCCCAACTGCCCCCTTTCCATTCTGCACAAAAGGAGGCGGCGTCACAGAAAATGTTAACCCCATCACCATCAATCCCTTCACCTTCCCCCAGTACGCCATCAAGCTCGGGAAACCATAACCAGGGGCTGGAGACCTCAAAATGATCCGGGGCCCAGATTTCTCTGGCATTGGCCCTCCAGCAAGGAAGGGCCCACTGAACAGAAGTTTACCAGCACAGTTGCCTAGGGATCCTCAAGCCCTCTGGCAACATATCTCCTGCATAATGCCGACAGCACCTACGAGTCCTGATCTCCACAGGAGGTTCACCTGCCTCTATAAGGAGAGCTGGTAGTGGAGTTGACCGCAAATGGCCCATCACAACTCTCGGGCAATCATTTCAGGATCCTGAACAACTCGAATTGCACTTCTAGAGCCTGCCGAAAAGGGCAAGGGGTAATCCCCTCATGATCTAACATAGATTGTATAGAATGTTGATATGTTGATACTACGGACCGTCTGGCCAAAGTTGGTTGGAGGCCAAAAATTTCAGGATACAAAGTTTAGAGGGGGACACATTCTCTCAAAGAACCAACCTTGTTTATGCAGGATAGCTGAGGAACCATTTGCACCCAAGGTACCAGACACAAGCCAAGGAGTTCACTACTGTGGTACCAATAACAATAGCGGCTGAAATCAGTGGACCTCTGGAGAACTCCATCAGTTCTATCTTACGAGTGAAGAATTGTTGCTATTTTGCACGGCTAAATAGGGCGAGTTCGGTGAACTTCTTGACAAAAACTTAAGACACGTAAGCCAGCATGCAGTTAAAAACGCACTCGTTTGATGTGTAAGGTTAGGTTTAAGTGAACCAAAGCCCAAACAGCAAAGGAACACAAAGAAGCTTTCGCGTAAGGTCGCTGATATCGCAGTGTTGCTGAGATGTTATGTTAACGTGAAACCTGACTGCTGTCTTTAAAACGGAACCATAAAACTGGATTGGCTTTTCCATCTCGTAATTTCTAAGGGGAAAAAATGGATTTTGTTTGGACCAAAGATTGGGATGTCTACTGCAAAACAAATCTTGTTAAGGATTCCCGCCAAGCTAATCCCACCAACAAAGACTTCAAACTTTAAATGAAATAATTGAAAATTACGCAGTAAGCCATTTTCATATATTTCATTTAACCTTCCAACTATTACTCGGTGGGATTAGCTTGGCAAAAGAGCTTGGCGTTTGATATCCCGACTTCAAACGGCCGAAAAGCTTGGCGGGAGTCCTTACAAGTTTTTTTTAGGGTAGGTTTTGGTCTATGAAACAATTTTTTGTCGATCGATAATGCGGTTGCATGGTTCTTGTGAATTATTGTTCGCTTCAAACCTGTTACATTCTTTGTTTGTTTGTACAACGCATTATTCAACATGAAATCCACACTATTACAAAACTTACCGCACATCAATTCATCAAGTACGGTTCGGTTCAGTAGTTTTGGCGTCACTAATTAGTCTTCTTACGCTTTTGTTCAATACGAAAATATTTCTAGAAGTGTACTGTCAAACTAAAAGGCTACAGCAAAGCTTTGATAAAATTATAACTATTTTACAAGGGGCAAGTCATTTACCATTTACAAATGTTTGAAATGTGCAACAACATTTGGAATATGCACTTTGTTTGAAACATACAGTACACAACCAGCCAATCACGTAGCTCGGCCACAAGGCTACATTTGAAATCTTTCCTCAGCCATCCAGCCGAAGTGCTCAGCGTTTGATGTTGAAACAAATACACAGCCAGCCATTCACGTGTCTCGGCCCCAACGCTACATTTGAAATCTGTCCTCAGCCAGTCACAAAAAAAAATTGAATTAAAATAAAGGCCATGGTATGTTGTGTCATGTTTGCGTCACACTTGCACTTTTCACTTTTGCACCCTGAAGGTGTGGCTTAGTCCTTGGACTCCCATGTTGCTCTGCACTGTCGTTGAAGGGTGGTGTTGGCGTTCGCTGCGGGTCCGGTGCTGGGGTTGTGAGTCGTGGTTGCACGACTCCTGGTGGTGCATCCTCTACTGCTGCGTTGCTGATGCCCGGTTTTCGTTGGAGAACCTGTCTTGCGGAATTTTGGATTTCATTGACCACCTTTCATTTTGTAATGCCTTGCGTCTCGTCGTGGTCGTTCTTTAGATTTATCCAAAAGTCTTGGTTCGTACTGGCTTTTCACCTGTGCAACTGCCGTGGTCACAGTGTGCTTGGTTACCTCCTGCTCGTAGTCCTGCTCGTAGTCATCACTTCTCTTTTACCTTCTCAGCCGCGCTCCTGCCGCTTCCTCCTCCTCTTACTGTGCTTTGCACACTTCAGTCCACTCCTCGTCCTCTAAGTTTTGAAAAGGTAGAGTCGAGATGAGGCATACAAAGTCTTTCAGGTGCGCTGGGGTCTTTTTGACGCTGCCTGCCTTGGTGGCTGTCGTTGGTTGGTCGCTGTCGTATCTCTCGGTGCCTGATGAGGTTTGCTGTTCTTTGTCTTTCTGCCAGTCTGGGTCCGACTTAGGCTCGGAGCTAGTAGATCCGGCGTCATCATCTTCTTCCTCAGACACTTCGAGGTCTGACTGGTTGTCAAGGAGACGATCATGGTTGGTGTTGTCGTTAGTTCTTCTCGAGGGTTGTGGTTACGCTTGCGGCCCTTTGCGGTCCATGGTTTCTGGGTCCCAGTCTGGGTCCTCTGCCAGTCTGCCAGATTTCCAGTCTGGGTCCTCAGCCAGCCAGCCAGATCGGGTTCGTCGCACAAACTTCTGTTCTCTGGTTAGTCCGATTTATCTGCCGTGCTGCTCGAGTTGTGAGTCAGTCCACTGTGGTGCACCTTTTCGTCATCCGCTCTAGTCGTTTTCTGTGGTTTCTTCTTTGTTGCGCTGCATTGATAAGAACCAGGCGTGATTGTTCGCACGTGAGCCTCGTGGCCAGTGGCTGAATCTTTTGAAATGCAATACACAGTTCGTAGTTTCGATCATTCTCGTTAAGTTTCCGTTATCACTCACCTCTTGAATTGAGTCCTATCGTTCAGGTTTGGCCCGTTGATTAGCCTCGATCGATTTTTTCACGGCTAGCTTTGGTCGATCGCATGTCTGCTTTCTTCGCCCTTGTTGCGTTGACCGACGATGTTAGCCCTGCCCATGGTCCCACTGAATCGTTTTCAATTCGCTACATACCAAATCGATCTTCCTGTGGGTTCTCAAATCATGTTGGGCGCCACTTGTGGGAATGCTGCCATGGGTGGGAATGAAGACGACGAGGATTCACACTTTTCGACCTGGGGTTTATTCAGATTGCATGACATGAGTTACAGTTCATCACTCTCCTGCCTCTCTCTTTAACCCCTTGTTCTGCCCGCACATGCGCGCCTCCTGACAGGAGTTGGTTGAGGAAAGGGGTCGTGTGTGGGTGACTTATCTCGACCCCAAGGCTACATTTAAAATCTGTCCTCAGCCAGCCAGCCAGCCAGCCAGCCACTCATGTATCCTGACCCCCAACGCCACATTTGAATTCTCTCCTTAGCCAGCCAGGCATTCAAGTATCTCGACCCCAAGGCTACATTTGAAATATGTCCTCAGCCAGTCAGCCATTCACGTATCTCGACCCCAAGGCTACATTTGAAATTTGTCCTCAGCCAGCCAGCCAGCCATTCATGTATCTCGACTCCAAGGCTACATTTGAAATCTGTCCTCAGCCAACCATTCACGTATCTCGACCCCAAGGCTACACTTGAAATCTGTCCTCGGCCATCCAGCTGAAGTGCTCGGCATTTGATGTTGAAACAAATACACAGCCAGCTATTCACTTATCTCGTCCCCAACGCTACATTTTAAATCTGTCCTCAGCTAGCCAGCTAGCCGATGCGCTCAGCGTAGTGTTGTTCGAACACATACACAGCCAGCCATTCACATATCTCCGCCCCAAGGCTGCAAACGTGCAAATGTGGCCCATTTGATAAAAGTCTTTGATTAAACACGGTGAAAAGCCAAATACAGGTACAAACCTATTTATGTTAACTTTTGTTGGACTTAGTTCAGGCTACCTGAACGGGAATTGAACCCACAATCTTTCAAACCAAATGCCGAGGTCCTTGGCTCAGCGGTACCTCGGCATTTGGTTTCGTTGGTCGTGGGTTCAATTTCCCTTTCGGACAGTCTGACATTTCAAAAAGCAATGTAAAGTTTTTAGTTCTGACACGTGTCGTCGAGGCACCAATCATGTGAATGCAGCTCGGCCTGATATGGTCATCGGCTCCAGGAAGTGTTTAGTCAGAGGTTATCAAACACACATCGAGGTATGGGCTCTTGTAATTTTTGGCTCTCGTCAGAAACCAATCCAGTAGTGTATTTACATCCTACAGTATGACGCCACCAACATTTTTGTATGCTAAGTAACCCCATTCAGAAATTCTTCAACCTGAGAGCAGGAGTCATACAAGCACGTGTAAAGATATCGATGCTTTATACGTGCGTTTCCAAGATACTGTAGTTAATAATAGTTGGATTTATTTTTCACAATGTTGTATTAGGTAGAAGGTAGTTTATTTGCTAATTCTCATAAATCCAGCGATCCTGATTCGCCGACAGTCTTTCAGGTTGTAATACCATCTGAACACTCGTTGGTTCCACGAAAATAATGGGTAATTTTTTTTGTTTACCTAATACGACCGTCTGAAATATGAATCCTGCTACACCTAAAAACCTCCGTGATGCCCGAGAGGTGCACGCTTTTTCTTTTTGTCGCTCTTCTGGCTTTGGCATGCTATTTCTTTAAGCCAAATTTCTTTAAGCCCCTCTACTTCTCCGTTTCTCAAATTTGTGTTCGTAGCTGGTGCTATTGACTGCAATACGTTCCCAGGCATCCTTGTCAGGAAAGCATCTTGAAGACGGGAAGGAATCGACTAATCTTCGGTCTAAAGATTCTCAACAAGATCATCGACAGTACAAGCTTCAGGATGGAGACTCTAGACTCAATCTGGAGTTCAGTCCAACACGGGGAATATATGCCGTTCATCGATTTGGAGGACGTATGTTACTTTTATGTCCCGCTACACCCAAATGCCCTGAACAGAAAAGTCTTACCATTTCAAGGTTCTCTTTGGATTTATCATCGTCCCCAACTATCTTTACTTTCCTCACCAAGCCGTCGACTCTTCATTCAGGAGGGATCAGGATACGTAAGACTAATAGCTTTTCCAGAACAAAGACCCTCAATCTGCTCACCCACAAGAACGACCGTACATCAAGCGTTACCAGTTCTAAAACTTAATGCCTGGCTACTACCTTCCAGCTCCTCCAGACGGATGGCCTCTTCGGAGCAAGTTGTCAACCGCAAAGGCAAGTGGATTCGGTGGCATCTTTGGTGCTCTGGAAACCAGACTGATGCCCTGGCTTAATCTCCATTACAGCTTACAGAATTTCTCAACGATCTCACCTCTTCTGGGATGAACATATCCGCCATCAAAGTTTTTTGTTCTTGATCAACTCTGTCCCTAAAGCCGCTGGCCACACTTCTATCAAACTTCAGGATCACCAGCTTCATCAAAACCTTCGGCATGGAACGATCTGTAACGAGGAAGCGGTTTCCAAAGTGGTATCTTCCCTAGGTATTAACAACCCTCCTCAAGGAACACCAAGAACCTATTCCTAACCAAAAAAACTGTCATCCTTCTCCCCCAGGCATCTCGGAAAAGCTGTAGCGAGCTTCAGCCCTCCATGACGAAGCCTACCTTCGCTTTGGCCCAAACTTCAGCCTTGGGTTTGGCAAATCTACGCCACCAGTTGTCATTTAACAGTGACTGAAACATATTTAAAATTTTTTTTATACCAGTTTTAGGGCAAAATATGAAGGTGTAAATGCGACACTTGTCCCTTTCGTTTCATGCTAGTGAACCGTGTTATTTTACAAATTTAGACGGTCAATATATAAGTAAATGTTTGAAAATTTGAGTGGTGCCACGAACAAAGAAGTACAAACACAAGAAGATGGAGCATCATGCAAGCGATGGTTCCTAAAATTTCCTTTGCCATTACTAAACGGTGACAGACTTGCGTGTCCCCTGTGAACAGCTGGCTAGACTTACGGCCTCAGGCGTGAAGTTGACCAGTAGCAACCGGTTAATGGTCAACAAACAATAGTGGGAATAATAGGTTCCCTGGGCTTGTCGCCCTTAGGGACCTAAAAGAGTCTGAAAAAGGGGTTTAACTCATTACGTAACACTACGGTAGTTTTAACCGTACGTCATCTGATTTGAAAATCGATTTGGAATTTTCCAATTTAGAATTTTCCAATTTGGAATTTGGAATTTTGGAAATTTAGAGCCATCTATTTGTACCTAATAAACGAAGAATTTGTGGCGATTTTTGTCTATTATTCTTTATTTCTCATCAGGCTTGGAAACACTTGCTCGTTCAATTTGTTTGTTTAGTTGTCGATACCTGCTTATGCTAGAAATTCATTCACAAACCACAACAATTGTCATAAACCATTTTAATATCTAACCAACCAGCTTTACAAATTCTGCCATGCTGATATGTTTACCATTACACAAAACTGAAACTCTGAATTAGTTAGAAATTAGAAATACATTGTTTAGTTCAGATTAATGATTACAATACTGTTACAAATAACTGTTCATGTTAAAATAGAATTAAGAATCTATTCACCAACCTTGGGCTAACAACATGCATTTGTTATAAATACATCGCCGTAGTTAAAATGTCACAATTAAAAAAAAAAACAAGGTTAAAGAAATAACAGTTTGTGAAAACCATCTGTTTCAAGCTCTTTATTACTTTTGTCGACTACTTCACAATAATTTCAGTCTGATGATTTTCTACGATGGATTCTGAAACTTTGTCGACAGCAAACTCAGCCTCAGCAGTCTGAAATTTGGTAAAGATAAACACAAAATAAAAAAAAGGTGAATGGTCTGAAATATCTCTCCATAACTCCAACATGTACGAGGAAGGTCCAGGATTCGAATCCAAGTCAAGTTAGACAGTGGTGTAGTAGTAAAAAAAAAAAGGGGGAGGAGCTGTAGGTGACGGGTGGCGAACCTGCCCATGGGAAGTGAAGTAAGGGGTGGGGGGGGGGGGGGGCGAACCAATGCTTCCAAATAGAAATGCTTAATTTTCAGGCACCGATTGATTATTTTGCCAAAAAATTATATGGGACAAAAAGTATAAGTTATTAGAATACGTTTGCTTGACGTATTGCTGTTAAAAATGAACGGCAATTCCCTACTGATCATTGTTCAGGTCTTGGCTGAATGCATGCATTATTATCGTACAATATATTTTTCGCAGCGATTAATTGTTAACGTTGTGGGTGGAAGAGTGGAACCAAGAAGCTAGAGAGAGCACTATCATGGATTGCTGAATGCTCAGAGCGGCTATAACAACAATACAGATGTTGCATTTGCGGCGCCTAAAAGAAAATACAAACATGTCATTTGTCGATAATAAATGGTGGATTGTGGTCCACCAGACAAAAAAAGTGACGGAGCTGCGCAAGTGTGGGAGCTCCGCTCCTGTGCGTTCCTGCACGACTACACCACTGAAGTTAGATCTGCATAGTGCTGAATACTACTCCAGGAAAAGAATTCTCTCGTAGGACAGAAATGAACGCCACACAGGCCAAGAGTTCGCCAGCCGCTTAACAACAATGGTCAATGAGGCCAAATCTCTTAGCATGTCTTTTTACCTCCAATTTGCTGGTCGTCTTCCATTGCAGCTCATCTTCTTTAGGATGCAATTTTCATTTTTAGTTTCACCACCCTTTGAACACACATCATCTCATTCATCAGTCCACACCTTGAATACTTCATCCAGGTATGAAGGCCCGAAATCTAAGCTCTTTTGAGGTCATTCATACTTTTCCGATTCATACAGTTCTTGCTTCATACGGGAGACCATGGAGTCTTGGGACAAGCTTGGTAGTGTGCCTACCAAGGGTGTCCCAAGACTCCATGGTCTCCCGTATTAAGCAACAATCGGGAAACCTGTAATTATTAACCTATTCCTGCTTTATAGCCCCGCTTTGGCCATCAGTACCATGGTTTCCACTTCTAAACTTGGTAGTCGACACCCCAAGAAGTCTGCCTCTTCCACCAGTTCTATCTTAACAGAAAGGGTCAAAACTACACCCGAATCTTGCAAACCTCAACTTACACGGATGGCTACTATTGTCAAACTCCTCAAGAAGGCTGGAATTCATCGCGAAGAGGCCGAACGCATCGCCTCAAAGGCAACCAGAGAGAGGCAACCAGTGTAAAACTACACTGTAAGAAGAGATTTAATGGCAAAATCCTTAATGGATAGATCATACTTGGGCAAAAGCACACTTCAGCTTGGCACCCGGAGGCACAGCGTCCCAAGATAGAGCGCATCCGTGTGAACACTAACGTTGGGAAGCTCTATAGACATATCGTGTGACTAATACTGGAAATACCAGATCTAATAGTGACCGAAAGGCCGTCTTAAGAAATTTTTCCTCAAGCAGTGAACTATCACCACTTCATCCAACCAAACAAGTCCAGTTTTCGTTACTTGTTGTGCTTACAGACCAGTCATTATTTATGGCTGGGGAGAGGGGGGTGAGGAAATGAAAATGTGACTGCCAAATTTTCGATAAATTCCCACCTCGAGACTCTGAAAAATATCTTGGCTCCCCCATTTACTATAGGTCCAAAACGTCTTGACCCCTCCCCCCCCAAAAAAAAAATATGCTTTTCGTATACCTATTGAGACTGTCTGAAGGACAGTCTGTTGCCAAGATTTTCTGTAGCCAAGATTAGTGCTGTAGCAAAATTAAGTAAGTTATCTCGCCACACTGACAAGTTGGGTTAGAAATGTTCTATAAAATGTTTCTTACACCCATCTTTTGTGGAGATTCACACACTAAGTGTGATAAACACATTGTTTACTTGTATGCACACATCTGTAGGTAGAAGAAGCCAAGAAACCAGGTGCCAAGGCTTTTCAACAAAGTTCTTTATAAAAGCTATACTAGTAGTATTGGTACTAATAGCTTCAAAACCTTGTAAACATTCACATCGTGGGGTGGTCTTGGGGAAGGCATGGAGGAATTTCTAGAAGCGGAGGTGCTTTTAGGAATTTTGACTGCTAAAAGTGCCATTTTTGAGGTCCAAAAATGACTTTCTTCCAGTTTGGTCAGTGTGTTTTTAACCACCTCTCTTGATAGAACCTGGAAATTTATGACCCCTCCCTTGAGATGGCCTAAGAAAATTCATGACCCCCAATTTCTCCCCCCCTTCCCCGGCGATAAATGATGGCTGGTCTCTTATGTAAGATAAAATAAACACATGGAGCGAGTCGTGCGTTGGCTGTGTGGAGAACCAAAATCTGCCCTTTACTGAGAGGACGCCATCCCCCAGCATTTCGTTTGAAATCACAAGGATCCGTGGTGGCGAGTTCCACAGCGTCAAGCCGCAATGTCTTAATGCCATCCATAAAGTACAGATTTTGAACATTCTTTACAAAAATTGCATCAGTTTGATACAACTGCAATCCCAATGGAAATTAAGTTGGACCAAATGGGTGTCGCTGCAAATCTAGTATGAAAACAAAAAAACAACAACAAACCAAAGTAGCTGTGAGTGTCAACATCGTCTTCTGAAAACATTCAAACTTAAAAATTTACTGCTTTAGTGGACGTACAACACTAACCACTGCTTAAGAATGAAAACTACAATTCTCACCAATTTGAAATAAACTGCATGGTCGTATTATTTATTCTGTGTAATATTTTACTCTTATATTTTGTTCCCTTTATACTATATTTTATCACAAAGCACCGCAGTTCCTAAAACCAGCACTACTAAGTAAAGAAAAAAAATATGAAGCTTGCGCAATATTTTTTTTATTATATGCAACCCCACGTTACAAATTGGTGTTTCCAACCACCACATCAACTTTCACAATTATTTCCGGAGACACAGTGGCGTAACTAGTTGGGGGCAAAAGGGGCGGTTCGCGCCCTCTGTGAGATTTTGAAAGCTTATTCGGCAAATTGGATAAGTCACTTTTTCCATAGCTGAAAAATTATTTACCATCAGATGGCTGCATTTTGAAGTCAAAGACGCAACTTTCATCTTAGCTAATTTATACATCTACTGTTTCTCCTTTAAATCACTAAAGTAATCAGGTAACACATCAGTGAAGAATTACGAAAATCAGTAAAGGTAAACAGTAAGAATTACTAACTCCATATTTTGCTTAAAATTCCCAACAAAGTATCAGTGTTTAAAAAAAAAGTATCTAGTATGAAAAACTGAAAGATTTACATTACATTTTTTTTTTATGCGTATAATGCAGTAATCAAAACTGGTTCCAACGGCAATCCAACGGCAATTTACAAAGCCAGAAAATGCAGGAAAATACATCAGCATCAGCTTCCGGGGCTCTTATTCGGTTCTCCCGCCACACCATTCGGCTAAATGCCTAGTGTTGCCCCCTCAGTACAAAACCCTAGTTACGCCACTGCGGAGACATCCCAGAAAAGTTAAACAAATCGGACAACAGGCTAAGAAATACAGAACAAATTTAATTTATATGATATTGGTACCCAACATAATAATTGTATGTCTGAAACTACCACCTGAACTTTCACAGCGACTGTTTCACAGGATGCATCCAGAAACGTGCAGCTAGCAAGGCTTACGATAAAAATTCTCTGAAAATTTTTTGATCTTAACTAAGGGGCACTCTCCGTGGCTGTAAAGCACATGAAATATCTTTTTCCACTACCATTTGATTTCATTGGTCATTAGTAATCAATTGATCAGGCAGGTCTGTTAGATTTTAGACTGTGCAAAGCCAAGGGTTATAAAGTGCCCAACCCCCAAAAACCCCAAAGCAAATCCAATAGTCAAGTCGAGCCTTGAAGCCGTTAACAGATGAAGCCGAAACAATGTGCTCCGGAAGGGAGTTCCAAGGACAAACAGCCCATTCAGTGAAGAATAATAATTGTCGGCATTTAAGTCTTGGAGAAAAACGAAAAAGATCGTTCCTCCAAATCGGAATTACCATCCTTCGAAAGCTATCTCTTACATACACTCACTAATTAACCTGAGCTGTTAAATTCGCATTAATGCAAAATACGAATTGTTGCTCAATGCTCCGTTTACTAACCTGAGTACTGACTGTTGATGTTGGACACCGAGGTCGAAAAATATAAATGTCGTAAACTTCTCCGTCGTCAAGCACCACATTCATGCAGTTTCCATTATCTGCAAAAAAAGGACTCTTTTGTAAAATTTATTCATATCAAAAGATTGATTTTCGTTGATGAGTCCATGTAGGAGACGGATTTTATTTCATTCGCTTGTTTATCAGAAGTTTATGACTGGTTTAAAGACATAGGTTTGCGAAGTAGGGGTGTTGCCTCTTGCTGGGTGTTAAGAACCACCACTAGGCAACTACTCTTTGCTAACTAGGTGCTGGTTTCCCAGTCAGCCTTCTTAGCAAAAATAAAAGATTTAATGCAAGGCAGTGGCATAGCTACATTACGTGGGGCCGGTGGCAAATTAGCCCTTGGGGTTTGGGGGGGACCCCTGCCTTAAC
This sequence comes from Lithobius niger, assembly GCA_023313725.1. Lineage (NCBI taxonomy): Eukaryota > Metazoa > Arthropoda > Chilopoda > Lithobiomorpha > Lithobiidae > Lithobius > Lithobius niger. The sequence continues at coordinate 19,977 of JAHWFP010184099.1, read as the reverse complement.
ATACAGGATGGCCCATAAAAAATGCATGAACTGAAAAACTATTAAGTCCACACTTTTTTTATTTTTGTTATAGTGAAAATACCGGCCATTTTTTCGTACTCCAGTCAAAGTGGTCCCTATTTTCACTTAAAAAAAAACAAACTTGGGAGAAAAGTTTGGACGTAGAGATTTTTTTCTTTGGCTTCCCCGTCCTTAATGTGATGGGGAATGGTGAGATGAAAGGTCTGGTGATCACTGTTTAACTTTTACCCTTTCACGCAACACGTTCAGATATGTCGCTAGGCTGAGAACTACCATCTATGAGCTGGACGCATAGAGTGTGGACCACAGACCACAACCTCCTTGTTAAAACCTTGGCTACCACTTCAACCAAGTTCGTCAAGCATCCACGATTTGGTCTGTAGCAATCCGGCTTCTCTACTAGTGTGACACAGGACAACAGCAAACGTGTCACTCCATGGTAATCTCCCATAAGTTTATTGGGAGAGCTATCCAAACCAATAACCTCACAGATGGCAGGCAACCTGACAGGTAATTGAACAGTGTAAAACGGAAAATAAAAAGTTTGCGGCTTTTCACGTAAATTTATGTAAATTCTGGCAATTGCTGATATTCAGTCATTGCGGGTATATTGACTCAGGCGCCACTGTGTAGGAAAACGTCGCAAAAATCAGTCTATGTTCTTGCTTTCCCTAGATCAGTGATTTACGCAAACCAATACTGGACTTGGAATTAATTTGGCAGAGTTCCACGTTTATTCCAATTTATTTTATTTATTTATTTAACATAGTCGTAGCACCATAAGGCATTATAACGACAACAAATTTACCACACAAAAAAAGAATAACTCTTAAAACTAAGTATTTGTGTGGCTGCATAGTATACGAGAATGCTGAGCAACCAAGCTTTCCTTGTAAGCAATAAAGTTCTGATTTTGTACAGTTTCACCTGTTAGCTCATTTCAGTCCCAGATAGTTTTGGGGAAAAAAGAAGTGGCTAAAACATTTGTTCTGCACTGGAACCTCCCAACTTTTTTTATGTGATCATGCCGTGCCATGTAGTCAGGGGCGACCAGAAAATCAACAGGATTCAGATAGTGTTCCCGTGGTAAATCTTGTGGAAGAGTACAAGTCACTTGTCCTTTCTGCAAACACTCAATGGCTGCCATTCTAGAGTGTTCAGCATGCTGGAAACGCATGCATCATATGCAAATTCATTTAACACCATCCGGGTACCACGACGCTGCACCCCTTCTAGAATATCAATTAAAAATTGAGAATCAGGGTCCCAGACTGCACTGCAGTAATCAAGTCTTGATTTGACCAAAGCATTAAAAACCACCTTTCTCGTATGTGGCCGAGTGCCGCGAAGTATACGGTTGACGAATCTGACTTTGGCATTTGCTTCAGCACACAGGTTCAAAATTTGGACAATCCCAGGTAATGAATTTATGGAAATGGGTTTAATAATCTTCAATACCACTTGACTTAGGTAGTTGCCGAAATTATAAAACGAGAACTTACTTGATGGCACTCAACCATCAATTTATTTCAAGTTTCCTCTCAGATGTAATTGACTTGCCCAAGTCATTCATTGGAATGGTACTGCCTAGATTTGATTTTGATTTGATAGCCTTGTTTTGACATGAGTGAAGTGAACTTATAAGGCTACGATTACAACAGAAAATTCTTCAAGCCACCAAGTTTAAAATGGATTTATGACAAAGGGTGGACTTGCGGGCGATGAATAAATGCTAGCAAGATTACTCCATGAGGGGGATCAATAAAAACTTAACTCGTTTAGAGGGTGCATCCCCTTAATCTCTTAATCAGTCAAACACCTTGCACAAGAATATCTGACACCAAAAAGCTAGCTTTATGAGAATTTCCTAGGCACCAAAATGTTGTCACGTGTGTACCATCCTGACCTCAAAGATGAGCATACACGAGATAGAGTCACGTCTCCTGACTTATGTTCACTGGGACTCCCAAAACATTCGTAGTGATCCGTAAAGGAGTTCTTAATTCCGTTCTTAATTCTCAATTCCTTACTTACCATCTTGAGATGGCACCATCCACATGTTCTGCTTCCCGTCTTCCGACTTAACGGGAGGAATTCTGTGCAGAGAGTTCAGGAGTTTCTCCAGATGTTCTGGCATTTCGGTAGACTGTGTCTGGTCTAAATCAAAGTCTGAAATGCCGTCTACTGAGCTGGCGTCAGTGTCTTCGCCTTCCTCTTCGCCCTAACGGGAAAAAAATATTTGATTAGTACAATCATTTGTTTCGTGATTTTAGTGTAATCTATGTAACACAAGAGATAAGGGAGCTGGCATGGCTCACGGCCTGCGCGTCTGGTTGGAGGGATTGTACTACAAGAAAGCTTTTCAGGAGAACATGCTGCTCGAAGAGACAGCTTTGTAACTGTCTTGACTTTATGTATTTCCATTAGCTTGAACATGATCATGGCTGAGAGAATATATATAATGGAAGTGATCATTATAAAGAGGGGATCATTAGCAGTGAGGGATTGGGGGTTAGAGTGCGCTGATTGAGTGAGCGAAGCGATCGAAAATCAGCATTTGCTAGCCAGTGTGTGCAACAATTTGAAGAAACTTAATTCAGTTGAACATGGACATACGTCGAACATACGTTGAACATACGTTGAACATATGAACATGGACACACGAGCTACCAAACCTAAGCAGTGTTTCAAACCGTGCATTCATCAACACGGCCAATGATCCCCCTCTATTTGATCCCCTCGTCTAATGATCCTCAGTTTTTAATAATTTACAGCTAAACGTGGGGTTTTAGAGCAGTGAGGGATGGTTACAATATTTACGAACAAAATAGCATAGCCAGATTTTGCCTGATTGCCACAATGTGGTACCACCAGTTCCGGACACTGGAGAAAAATCAACTTTTTGTGAAACATTAAGAGTTGCTGTACCCATTTTGGTTTGTGAGAAGAAAAAGGCATTTAAAAGCTTTCCAAAGAATGGTACCGATTACCAAACTCAGTAGGGTAACAGCTCCTAAAACGACAAGGTAAAACATACTAATTTGCACAATCTACGACTTAAATTGTAAATTACTCCTTCAACCAAAGTATAATTTCTGTGCCATTTTTTACTTCTCAACTATGGTTGACTTAACACGTATGTCTACTCGTGCCTAGTTTTTCATTTCAGATGCTACCCAGTCAAAAATGACTTAGAAAAAATTACTATTCCAGTTCCGCAACAAAAGTAGCCACAGTGCAGTGGGCTCCAGGTCCACTACCGTAGAAGCTCCAAGCAAAATGGATGGCCTATCTAGATTCCGGCGCCTGAAGTTTTCCGGCTAAGTTTTTGGTTGCGTTTTCTGATGTTATGTAGTCAGCCGCAGCGAGCACGATAGCACGAGCGAGGCTCGTAATTTAGAAAAAAAACTAACATCATTGGCGACCTTGATTTACCTTTTACACCAATGGCGATAGTACAACCTTCCACATATACAGATCGATGGTGGACGAGCTTGGAGCCGCTGCGGTAGTGGTTCCGTGGGCTCCAACACCGACACCTTTGCCTCAAATGAATAGTTTACTGTTTAGCATTAAATACTTACAGTTGTATTTGTACTATGACAAGGGACCGTCTCCTCTTCACAAACAGCACCGGAGTCGAGATCTTGTTCGCACTCAGTGGGATCCTCCAGTTGATCCAAACCAGCTCTCAACCGGCAAGCCACCTCGCCAATCTGGTCCTGTAAGTGACTGCAGTCGGTCTGAAAAAAAAGTAGCAAACTTATTATTTGGCATTCTTGCTTACTGGCCTATTACAAGTTCTTAGAGCGATGCGGTTTTCCATTGTGTGTGGAGAACTTTTAAAAAGAAAGGTAGTATTATTGAGGGTATGACAACATGTAAGGCAACGACTGAAAGAGTGCCCCAATTCCCAGAATCGCGCCAACCCCTCCAACCCTCAAAATGGACCATCCTCTCAGCAAGAAAGATTTCTAGACCAGCCTGGTATCGTTCAACACCACAATGTTTCATGCTCGTCAAAATTTGTAGACCAATGCCTGGTACCATTTACGACTACAGTGTTTCATGCTAACCAAAAATCTTTAAACCAATGCCTGGTAAGACAGTAAAATCAAATTAATGTAAATTTGATGGCTTTCCATAAAAGGGCTTTACCTGAATTAACCGTGACACTTGGGAAATCATACCCAGAGTAGGGACTGCCTTTGCCGTTAGCCAATTGGACAATTGTGCTGCAAACAAACACACAAATCATTTTAGCGGCACAGTTACATCACAAAATTGGGAAACTTCATCAACATCACACGTTTGCATGAAATAATCTTGAAGTGAAATTTCAGTTCGGATTCTGAACGGTTAACTACTCGTGATAAGCATAAGCTGGCTTACTTCTGGATGGGAAACCTTATAATTTAGACAACTATAAAGTTCTACAGAATGCATCGTAGCAGGGGATGGACTTAGTCAAACCCCACTTGAATGCGGGACGATTTTACTTGGGGGTGTGCAGGTTGTGTCACACCCATCCAATGTTAGGTCAGTTGGCAAAACGGTCAGAAAAATTGCCGCGTAATTTATTTTTACGTTATTCGGTAACTAATGCATCCTAATTCCAGTTACTAATTTAGGTTCTACAAACTATAAGCCACATACAACATACACACGCATTCTAGGATAACGTGTTTTTAGCCCATATGTGTTTTAGCCCTTTTACGGTGGGGATATCCAGTTGAGGTTTGAACTTAATCCTTGGGTTAAGCTCGGTAATAAGCAAAAATGGTGATATCCATCACGAAATAAGTTGAGGGTTAATAATATTTAGCCTGAAGGTCGAGGACTAACTTAATACTGAGTAGTTAGCCCCGAGATGTAAAAAGTGGTGATATCCATCCACGATTAGCGTTATTCCTGAGCTTTAACAACATTTTAACATAAATACATCGAGGGCTAATTTAGCCTTAAGGTCGAGGTCTAAGGAGTAAAGAGCTAACAAAACCCCAACTTAGTTCAACATGGATATCACCAACGTTTATCTCCAGTCCACTAACTCTCAGCTAGAGGGTTAGTTAGATCCAGGGTTAAGCTAATCCGGGGCTAGTTTAGACCTCAACTGCATATCCACACCGTGAGTGTTATGCCAACAAAGAAATTGACAGGTTCTACAAACTATACCGTGGTTCAACACGCTTAAGCATCTTCTGATTATATGTTTTTAGTCGGTACATAATGTGACGTTACATCATGTTACATTACATGACTTTGATGTTAATTACTCTGACAGGTTCTACAAACTATACTGTGCTTACAACAAACATACCTAAGCATTTTGTGATTGTATATTTTTGGTTCGTACATGTTTTAGCCCTTTTGAGTGCTTTGACGTCAAAGATGCGACTGGTTCCACAACTATACTGTGAGTACAACATGACCAAGCATTTTGTGGGTTATATGTTTTTAGTCTGTTTGTGTTTTAAACCTTCAGGAGCGTTTTGACGTCAAATACTTGGACAGGTTTTACAAACTATACTGCACATACAACATACGTGAGCATTTTATGATTATGTGCTTTACCCCATATGCTTTTAAAACACCTTTGAGTGCTTTGACGTCAAAGACTCGGACAGGTTTTACAAACTATACTGCACGTACAACATACCTGAGCATTTTATGATTATGTGCTTTACCCCAT
>JAHWFP010184099.1:0-14254 GCA_023313725.1 Lithobius niger | reverse complement strand
AGACAGTCTCTTCTCGCCTTGTTACATGAAACGTCTCTTCTCCCAACAAATGTGGTTTCCTTGTTAAATGGAATGTCTCTTCTCGCATTGTTAAATGGAAAAGTCTCTTCTCGCATTGTTAAATGGAAAATCTCATCTTGCATTGTTAAATGGAAAGTTTCGTCTGAGCTTGTTAAATGCAAAGTCGCTTCTAGCCTTGCTAAATTGAAAGTCTCTTCTACCCTTGTTAAATGGAAGGTTTCTTCTCCCTTTGTTAAATGGAATGTCTCTTCTCCCATTTGGGAAAGTCTCTTCTCCCCTTGTTAAATGGAAGGTCTCTTCTCCCCTTGTTAAATGGAAAGTCTCTTCTGCCCTTGTTAAATGGAAGGTCTCTTCCTGCCTTGTTAAATGGAAAGTGTCTTCTCGCCTTATTAAATGGAAAGTGTCTTGTCACCTTGTTAAATGGAAAGTGTCTTCTCGCTTTGTTACATGGAAAGTGTCTTGTCGCCTAGTAAATTGGAAAGTGTCTTCTCGCCTTGTTGCATGGAAAGTGTCTTCTCGCCTTGTTACATGGAAAGTGTCTTCTCGCCTTGTTGCATGGAAAGTGTCTTCTCGCCTTGTTGCATGGAAAGTGTCTTGTCGCCTTGTTAAACGGAAAGAGTCTTTCCGCTTGTTAATTGGAAAGTCTCTTCACACCTTGTTAATTGGAGAGTGTATTCTCGCCTTGTTAAATGGAAGTCTCTTCTTGATTCGTAAATGGTAAGTCGTGATTCAAGTTGTAAATGGTAAGTCATGTGTCGACCCTTAGATGGAAAGTCTTTTCTCGAATTCTACACCCTCGATTTAGTATTTGGATTCACCATTCTGCAGTTCCTTAGTCTTTGTTGGGGAAATTACGTCGCTATGAAACCAGAGAACCGAGAGAGAAACAGATAGCAACATGGTTAGGCCTAGAAGTTGATTGGACCCCAAGAAGAAACCAACTGGGCGTTGGGACTTCAGATTCCCTAGTTTCCCCTAGAACTGGATAGGGAAGATAAAAGGCCAGGGAGCAACACAATACATTCTCCAACTGGCGAGTGGCGAGTTGTGATGTACGACTGTCCATGTGTACAGTGCATATCACAGCCATTACTTGGGAGGATTTTTACGCATAACGTAACAGATATACGTTTTATTTATTCTGGGTGCCTTTGTTATCTGATGTAAATTGCTTGCATAAATGAACTAGCTCAATTTTGAAGGTTAGTACTAAATCGAACCTTAGTGTGGCAGTTCTTTCCTTCTAAAACACATTTTAGAATGGGAAAAGTGCAATGTGAGCAACAGGAAAGTTCTGGTCTAGGGCGAGAAGACAAGACGAGACCACCATGGTTAATATTGAGACAATACCGAGACTGCAGAAAGTTTAATCTCGTGCGAAGTACTACCCCCACTCAGTGCGACACACTACCCCCACTAAGTGAGAAAAACTATAAAAAGGACTAAACAAACAAATGAGTTTTTTGCCACGATTCGAAAAAAGTCTACACAAGGCTTCGTGAACATCTGAAAGTCACTAAAATTACACTCGCCTCTTCGCTCTCCCCTCACCCCGCAGTTTGATGTGTCAACCCAAACTTCAATTTCTTTATTCACCCTCCTAAACAACATTCTAAGTGCACCACTACCATTGGACAGAAAGCGGGCTTTGCACCAGTTCGGCTCGTTTTGTGCTTTGAAGAGGGCCACGTTAAATTAGGACTACAAATGCACCGACGTTGGCATCGAACATCGGAAATTGGCCATTTTTGGCTACATCGGTCATTGGAACATTGGCATCGGTTATAGGCAGCAGATCTTAAAACATCGGAAATCCCATAAACCAACTGTGACAATGAAATATGTAACTTAAGTTTCATTTTACTTTCTTAAACATCAGACTATAAGTTGGACATCTTAAATTGGACATCTTAAATTTCAACATCGGAATCGGACATCGGATTTAGCATTTGAGTACATCGGTGCGATCCTAATTAGGACGGCAGTCAGCATACGGTAGAATGGCTCTTAAAGTGGCACTATCACCGATTGAAAGCAGACGAAATCTGATAACATCTAGCGCTATGTAGTACCATCTAACACTTGCTTGCACCAAGCGAAGGAATGCATAACGGCATTTCTTTTAATGAAACAAACAAGCCACGACATCCCTAATTATTGAGTGAAAATTTGGTTAGTCCTCGTGCACCTGGGAGCAAGCTGTAAAGGTTAACAATGTCATTGCCGCTAGATGGCACCACGGTATGTTCGTTCGCATTTCAATCGGTGATAGTGCCACTTTAAAATAGATCAACACTACTCATTCCTAACGCAATTCTCCATAAACTCTTAAACCGTAAGCATATTGATGACTTTTAGAGGCTGTTCACCATTATAAATTGATTACTAACTTACCGAAACCTTCTGTTCTATTACTAACAAATGGAAATACCTGCAAAAACCCTCCACCCTATCTCCAGCTCTTGCTGTCGTTTCGTTGTCTTCGCTGAACGAATCCCCACCTTTCGGATAACCAGTGGTTTCAGCACTCGTGTCCAGCTCCTCAAATTCACTTGAAACTCCTCCGGAGTTGTCCGTAGCGGATGAATCTAGACCAAAGTTGATCAAGGAAGCCACATAAGAAAATGCACATCACGGCTAGCAAAACAAAAAAAAAATTAAGCAGTAAACATGCGTTTTACACTGTTCTTCACAATGCATCGTTAGAACATGGTTTTAAAAAAAATCTTCAACTCAATGGGGCATTGATGAACTGTTCCCATTTTCAGGGCAGAGGTTCCAATATTCGTTCGATGGCATTTGCGATATACAGGGAAGCCACCTGGCAGGTCCCGAGGCATACGGAATGGTTGACCACGTTGCGTCCACCTCCATCTTTTAAATCGTATACAGTATCAGGGGGTCGCGAATGTTTTACCACCCAGGTAGGTAAATACTGCGAGTTCTCTCGAGTCTCGTGACACTTAGGATGAGGCTCATAACAACAACAAAAAAACTATGTAACTAAGCCTCGTAATGTAAGGCTAAGTTAAAAAGTTCATGATGATGGGATAGAGAAGACTTTTATATTTAAAGAGCAAATACATCCATTTTGACATGCATGCTTAATACTTTTGGATCATTTACACAATAACTAAACACAGAATTGTGGTAAGAATACGTTATGTACGTTCGACACAATTTAATTATTGCATCACCAAAACACGACGTGGAGACCGCCATTGTTCTGCTGGAATGCGCAGAAATAAATGCCGATTGATGTCACTCTACGATTTCGACTCGCAGCCGATTGAGATAGCTCTATTGGCTGTGAGAGCTCGAGCGTCTGACGGCCTTAGCTGGTAACAAAAGCTAGTTGCAGCATGCACTGTTTAAAAGGAGGGACCTTATGCTGTTTCAGTGCAAAATTGCACAGGCACTGTACGCATTATGAGGCAATTGATGTAACGGCAGCCGTTAGTGGCAGCCATTTTGGCTCTGGTATCACTATACTTTCTATGGTGAAAACTTGATGGGTGCATTTACCCTTATGGGTGTCATGTATGATATCATCCCTTTTGGTTGTTTTACGCGTTAAGTTAAGAAATCGTGAAATTACCTAGTTCAGCCCCATTCCCCAACCCAGGAGCTGTAACTAGGTAATTTTATCGATTTCCAACCTGAAAGTATTTTTTTTGAGGGTGGGGGGTGGGGCATAGCTTTGCCAGGGGTGCTAATAGGAGATTTACGGTATCCTAGTATGATTCATTTTATTAAAAAGTAAATTACATAGCAATGGCGGAGGGATGGGGGGTTTGCATGCTAGTTCCTATGCGGATGAATACTCTAGAAAAGGTTGGGAACCTCTGACGTAGACAAATAAGGAGAAACGGACCTGCAGTTAAGACAGGTAAACAAATACTATGCTACCGTACAAGTGATACCTACCTGTAACCCCTGTCGCTTCATTGTCAGCTGCAGAATACGGCATTACGGCGACTTGAGCCAGGGTACCATCTCCATCCTTGTCGACCGAGTGAAAAGCAGCCTTACATGGGGTACCCTCTTCTTCAACAACCTTGCCCGAATTGCTGTCCTCCTTGGCGTGCCCCTTTTTCTCCCACGTCCATTCCCCGTCAACACCTTCGTCAGGCCTTTTCTCATCGTCGTCTTCTACATTGCTCTCATCCTCAGTGGATTCGGTCGAAGACGGACTAGGAGGTATCATACGCATGTCCATGTCGCAGGCCTTCAGAAAACTGTTGAAGTCTCTGTTCGGGTCGGCAGACACCAAGTCAAATTCGTTCCAGTTCGAGAGGATGGTCTGGGTCGAGCGACTCTTCCACAGCCGCTTTGCGGCAGCGAAGACTTGGCTGTTGATGCTCGGGCACTCTTCAGCGCAGTCGCCATTGCTCTGCTGGATGATGGCCGAATCGGCACAGTGGTCTCCTGAACTGAGCTGAAATTTCGCCAACGAATCTGGGCCATCCTCACATCTGACACCTTCGTCCTTCTTAGTTTCGATGATTGTACTACCGGCATCTCCAATGGTCTGCTTTTCTACCTGTTGAGGGTGTGTGAATAATTTGGTTAAATTTCAAGCTTGACATTTCACAGACCCATTTAGAAATGAGGGGAAAAAATACGTAGCATAAGTGAAACTGTACCCAAAAAATACAAAAACGAAAGTTTATTTTCTAAATTATTTTCTCTGAACCCAGTTTTATTAACACAGCCTGCACGCTTGTGTAACAAACAGACCTAATTATTTTGAACCTGACTATATATGTATATTTTCGAAGCTGAGATAAATTCATTAACAATCATGGGGGACCTATAGTTTGGGTTTTTAGTGTTCCCTAGGTAAAAAGAAAAGCCCTGGGGTGGCAAAGAGAGCTTAATGGTCCAGGGTAAAACCGAAATGGCGGGAAAACTTCAGGTGGCAGAACCCCTGCGATTTTTGCACAGAAAATCCACACGGAACAGTATTGACGTCTCTGGGTGTTTTTAAGTGAAACTTTGGGGATTCTTCCCTTCGACAAAGCTTGCCACTTTTGACTTTGCCAATTTCCTGAGGGTTGTCTCAAAAACCCTAAGGTTCGACCCCTTCGGAATCAGCTTTTCTCCGGGCTTAATTCCTTGGGGATTATCTCAATAACCCAAAGGCTCGACCCCCCCCCCCCCCCCATGGGTTCTGCTTTCCCCGGATATAATTCCTTGGGGGGTTGTCTTAAGAATTAATTCTTTACGCTCGGTCAAAAGGCAACTGAAATAGGTTCAAATCTTTTAGTAGGGGAGAGGCATTGTACACAGACATGTGACAGGCAAGTGTGATGGCAAGTGCGTACAATCTCCAATGCGATTAATTTTTCACTGATAAGATTCTGCCTCCACAATCCCGTCAGTCCGCCAATGGGTTATCAAGGAACGGAGTGGTATATGCGGCTCCTCTAATTTACATGGTTTTAATCCAAACAGAAATTTGACGGCCTGCAACGTGACGAATGGAACGGAGTAGTGTGCTACAAGCTTTAGGGCACCTGCGCACACGGCGGCAAAGCCGTGTGGCCAGGTCGCTGCAGCCAACGAGAATGCTTACTGTACATGAAGCAACGCACACTTGGCTGCCGTGGCCAGCCAGTCGTGGCGGCCGCTGGAATCCCGGGCGACGTGCAGGCAACCACACTTGCTCAGTGTTCATTTTCCGCCACGTGATCTAGAACTATTAATGAAAAAAGAACGTGGCCGCGCGGCACGTTGCTGTGTTTTTTGGCCGCGATGCCTACTGGCCGCACGACCTGGCGGCCGTGTGCGCGTGCGGCCTAAGTCACTGGGAAGCTGAGCTGGTGAAATTGCCAGGTGTTGTGATATCAAATTGAACAGCCACAGAACTTTTGAACTTGGCAATTTATCACCAGTTGTGTGGATAATTAGGGCGAAACGACCTTACCTTTGCATTCTCGCAGCTAGAAGCTAGAAATCATCTGAAATGCCAACATGGCGGCGGTTTTAGCTCTGTCGACTCGCAATGAAAACACTGAATAATCCGAGTTCGGAAGCGGCTGTGAAAATTTCGTCAGGAGGAATTCTTTATCTTATTGTCACGGATTTTTATAAGACAAAGATTTCCTCAAACGACGTCGGATTTAGCTAATCCAGACAGCTTTGTTACCATGGCAACAACAACTTTGCCATTGTGATTAAATTCTAGCTACGAGAATGCAAAGACGAGTCGTTGCGTAAACCCGGCCTTAGGCTTTGTTTAATGTCTCTTGCAGCATCGCCGCCGTAACTGCACAACCTCTAGCAGCTTTTCGTTTGGTTTTTTCAAGTTAAAGCCTTAACTTGTAAGTTTTAATTTTTCGGAACATACGTGCAACTATAGTTTGTTCCCCAAAAGTTATATGAAACAGGAGTTAAATTAAGTTTTTTAGCTATTAGGCTTTTTTGCAAATCCTTTCACAAATGTTTTTATACGTGCAAAACCTATTAAAAAAAAAAACCGTTTTATGCTTCTGCTGTAAATAAACGTATACATGTGTCTAGGTAGTAGTAACTGCACCTGGTTTCATAAATTTCAAACCGTAAACTATCATCATCTTTTTGTGTTGCTAGTGATTTCGTCTACTAGTTTCAAAATTACTTGCATTTCGTTAGACAGCGTTTTTCAAGTATCCGACTGCTTTTGTTGAAAGGCACCTTGTTCATCACCCCCCCCCCCCCCCCCCTCCTGTAACGTTTAGCCTTTTTAAACATTGAACCCATACTAATAGTATTGGGGGCGGGGGGAGGTGTGGAAGGCTTCTGCGAAATCCGGGGGAAAAAAGGTCTGGGGGAAAAGTCTAGGGGCATAAAAGTATGAGGGAAAAAGGTCAGAGGAAGAAGTCCGAAAGAAATGGTTCATGGGAGACAACTACCTGGAAAAAAATCAAGCTCAACCATCTACGAATATCGTTCCTGGGAATCTTAACCCATTAATGACGACAACTGACCTAACCTGAACTATAACAAGACAAATCTGCACTAGCCTATTCATAGCAGATCACTACAAGACAAAAATTCACTGTACACTACAATATTTTTTGTTGTCATACTCACAGCTCGAGGAGGGTACCTATCCTCCGACTTAATATCACCTGTGAATTAGAAAATAAAAATAAACAACCGTAAGGTGTCGTCATCCGTAATCACAGTGTCAGCGACCAGTGTTTACAAATTTCACTAGTAAACAAAGCCTAACCAAGTGAACACAAGTAAACGATAGACACGGTCTCGTAAGTTTTAACTATGGCCTCACATCCCCTTATCGCTACGTTTGTTTGTGCAACGTTACCTATGGCCGATGCTGATGTAGCTGCTTTTGTGGAAACATGACAATCCATTTTGAATGGGAGGATATTTGGCAAACTTTTCCCCTTTTTACATTATGGGTTCCACGGAATAACAGAATAGCGACAACAATACAACAATACCAGGAACAACACGTCATCAAGGATACCATTCTATTGTTGCAGGACCCACGTTGACAATGCTGGAGTAACAATACAGTCTTAACATGTTTATTGTCAGTGCCTCCTGATTTGGTGTACGCCATGACGATTACGTTGGAGATTTGGCCGCACCGAGTCCGGGGAAGTGAGGGAAAAGGAAATAATCTCAAAAACAGTAACACCCATGGGTTTTACGAATTTCTTATTTCTAATCACCCAATTTCACGATCTCAGTGCTCCGATAACAATCGGACACGACGGGATTGCAACAATGGTTTAGGATAGAGATGCGAAAGGAGGAGTGATATCGGATATCACGCCCGCTCTTGGATCTCACACCTGCTCCAAGAACATCTCTGCTCGTGTTTAAGGATTGTTACTCTATTGCGATATGCCCCATCGCCGTTCATACTGCGGAAACTCAACGCCGAATAGCCCCTTCGGACAACAAATGGCAAAAGTTTTCCGTGGTCAGAGAGTGTTGCTTGATTCCGAAGACCCATCACCGTTCAAGCAACAAAAATTCAAAAAATTAATACACGGAATAATGAGTGTTGATGATACTTAGGGAGGTGTAGTGAGTTGCCGCAGCCGGACTCTCACGGACTTCCTGAGGAGTTATGTGGAAAGGGTGAGTAGGAAAGGGAGTTCAGGATGGTGGGGATGTTGTGACTAAGGGTGAGGGGGCCTGGGAGGGGTTGGGGATGCTCCAGGTAAGTTGATTCACCCAATTTCTGTGGGGGGAGTTCGAGGAGTCCCCCACAGAAGGAGAAACCTGCGGGGGAGGATGGGCTTGTCTGGGAGCTGGTTAACAGACTGGACATGAAAAGGGGGAAAAGGCTTTGGCTCGAGTCTTTGTATGAGGAAGGGCTGGAGGCAGTCAAGACCACATGCACATTTTGACGCTCACGGATGACATTGGTGTCCTGGAGGAGGGTAGGGAGGGGCTTGAGACGCTGCTCGCCGTTTCTGTGGAGTGAAGGATGGATATGAAGATTCCTTTTAGCGGTGAGAAGTCGGGAAACTTGATGGGCCTTAGAAAATTGGTCCAAATGCCTGGAGCAACTCAAGATCTCGCGACCGCGTGTATTAACTCCCTAGGAGTGAAGTGATCGTGTATACTAATGCTTGATCAGGAGCGCCAGGATTAACTATTTTGAGTTACGCCATGATCCAAGAGAAACCTAGATAACTCAATTGGAGTCAATTTTCGAAGGTACCCAACGGGGGATGATGGTTGGGGAAGAAGGAAGGGATTATGATGGGTGAGGTGAAGATGAGAAGGGTGAAAGAGTATGATTATTTAGAAGTTAGGCTTTGTGCTAATGGGAAATACTTCGAGTTGATGGGGAAGAAGATGAGGAGTAAGGTTGGTAGGATTGACGGCATGATTAAGAGAGTGGCAAGGCAATGTGGGGGAACAACAGGCATGAGATTTCTAGGTTGTGGCTGAAATGTGCTTCGGTTCTGGGGGTTTTGTTTGCTAGTTTCTGAGATGGAAGATTGGAAGCAGCTTGAGCGTTATTAGGAAGCGCTGGGTAGGTGGGATCTGGGGCAGCTGGGGATGTGGTGAAGGGAAGACGGGGGTGGTCAAATTTTAAAACGAGAGAGGCAGCTGCTACAGGATTCAACAGGGTTCGACACGAGGGTGTGTGGCTTTCCATGTGGATCGGTTGTCTATAGCGCTTACGACTATGTCTTTCGTTAGTGCCTTATGAAGTGGGTGTCTCGTACAGTGTTAAGGAGGGAAATTTGTTCGGATTGGGGAAGGGGATGACGTTGGGGGTTAGGGTATGGAAGAAGGGCATCAAGGAGATGGAGGTGGCAAGATGGAGGTAGGGCCCGGAGAAAAATCGTATCTGGGTAGATATCAAGAAGAGAAACAGCGTATGAAGTGAGAATTTGTTATAGGGGAGATCAGGGGAGTGTGCTCCTATTCAAGGGTGGGGGGCTCGAAACACTCGGGAACCAGTGTGGAAGGAGGAGGGGTTGATGAAGAACTGAACCTCTGTTATTTGTGGGGCTGCTGAGGAGACCCTCGAGCATGTCTCGGTGTACTGTGGGGTCTTGAAGACCTGAGGGGGAGGAAGGGTATGGAGGAAGAGAGAAACAGAAGCCAATAAAATGGCTCTTGAGTTGGAGAAGAGACGGGGAGAGGGTGAAGTGGGTAAGAAAGTATTTTGGGGATGGTGGGGTAGAAGAAGTGTGGATTAGGAGGTGGTGTTGCGTGCACTTTTTCGGGGTGAATTATTTCAAAAGGGATACCCACAGCATCATCATCATCATCATTTACCCAAATATTTACTATTGGCAGATTAAGATGGCATTGCCTCCATATTCTATCGTGGGGTTAACAATGAAAACAAACCGCATTAAAGACTGGTCTTACGAAAATACGAAATAAACTAACCTGAGAAAGAAAGGAAAGACAGTTGCCCCGACTGGGATTCGAACCCAAGACTACCCGCATGCAGGCTGGGAGCTCTAACCACTGAGTTACCGTGGCGAAGTGCTGTTACAGGCTCCAGCCGAGCTTGGCGTGTGTCCAACTTTTCTCATTGGTGATCTAAAGATAACAAACGAGGAGGGACAGCAACTGTGAAAAGTTGGAAAGCTTCTAAGCTGAGTTGAAGCGTATAGCCAGGATCTGCCCCTGTAACCCAGTGGTTAAAGCTCCTGATTTAGTAGGTGGGAAGTCCAGGGTTCGAGTATCAGTCAGAGCAACTATCTTTTAATTCTTTGTTTCTCAGATTAGTTAAGCTTGTATTATCAGAAGACCAATCTTTAAAGCAACACCCCTCCTGCCTTATAACTTTCCGCCTGCCTTATAATAACCGCGCGCTGATCGCCATCTACGTATCCTCGCCAAGGTCAACTGAGATAGTAGCTGCGTTTCTTGCAGTGAAGAACCTTGGTACATTCCTAAACGACCAAACAGAGCGAACCAAACGCACCACTGTTGGTGACAGTTTGGCTCATTCCATGCTAATATCCGTGTTGACGCGGCTTGATTGACGTCAACATAGTCAATCTGTTTCGTCAAAACTGTTTCCTCGCGCATGCTCAAACCTACACCCCAGCAAACCACCGCCCTGAGATGGTTCCGGATGGTTCGCAATTTGGCATTGCTCTCGCCTGGTCACATCTATTAGCCAATCCTGGTCAAATCCATTAGCCAGGTCTGGTCGCGGTGAAGGTATGACGTTCGCATACTCTGCGGAGCTTGTTGAGCTGTATTGTGGTAGTTTATGAAGGTACTGAGTGGCTGACGCAACATCACTGCGCACGCGCGACGTCAAGTTTGGAGCCAAACTGTCTCTAACAGTGGTGCGTTCTGTTCGGTCGTTTAGGAAGTTACTGCCAGAGTCCTGTGATTTAATGAACCGACGAAGCGACGGAGCGAAGAACGTAGCAACTGTCTTAGTTGGCATTGTGCCTAATAGACGAACCAGCATGAACGGATTAATTGTGTCGCCACAAACCGTATTTTAACATCACAATTTATAATTTTCGAGGCTAGTGTCTTATAATTTTGCTTTGGCGACCTATTGGAACAATAATTTTAATTTTTATCGCGTTAGTTTTTTAGATTTTTGATCTCATGGTAATTATTAGCAAATTAGTACATTCACACCCAGATGAAACGTGATGGTAATTGTAAGCACGCAAAGGACCAATATTCAACAGAATATCTCCTAGACGCCACACTTTAAAACGGATTTTTAGGTTGGGTAGACTAAAGGTAAGTAAATAAAACTTTGGGGCCGTTTACTTGATGTGGAGGATCGAGAAAAATGGCGCTTGGGAGAAATGTCCTTTTAATGCAGACTGTTTGCGCCATTAAATAAATAATAAAAAAAAAAGTAGGAAAACACAAGTGCGAAAAAGGAAAAAAAATCACACGCAAAATCAGAAATGTTTCCATTGTGTTTCTTCATATAAAACATTTACAGCCTCAAAGTGACAGAACTGACCGGTCAGGCCAGGTCCAGGCCCCATTAGAGCGGGGGACTGCCGGGCCGGCCGCCTTGGGTGCTGAAGCACCGGGCCGTAGACCGAAAAAGGGCCTCAAGGATGCCTTACGGTCACGGGAAAAATAAAATAAGGGACTGTTTTAAACATAAAAAAAATTTACTTATTTTTAACAATATTTTTTAAACAGTAAAAGAATTTTCTTTATTGCGGCACTGGAGGAGGGGGAGGGGGCAGGCTCGGACTGGCCATAGTACCATGGCACAGGTGCCCTTTGGTTCCCACATTTCTGGCTCGTTTTTTTCCTCCACCGAAGAAAAATGAGTGCTCTATTTGGATTGTGTTCCGGCTGGTGACTTCTTTTCAGATACAAATCGGGGGCGGGCGAGGGTGCATTCGTTCTCTCTCTTTCCCCTTCTCGTTCCCATTCCCCCCCCCCCCCACACACACACACATTGAACTCAACAAAATGGTTCAATAAAACTGTGAAAATCAACCCAACAGCGATCCTTAAAGTAGTATAGAACAATACATGCGTTAAAAATGGACACTGTATCCGGAAATAACAGCCGAATATTAAAACAAGCAAAGGTTCCAGTACTTGGCCTGGACTTTGCACTGGGAGTTTATAACACTTCCCCAGACCACCTACCGGTAGTTGGAGTTCAGGCCTACATCATTATCAGATAAATAAGTAAAGTTTGTATGGTAAGACCACATGTCACCTCTGTTATCCCTCCAAATGGCACAGGCGCCTTTTCGTCTCGCCAGTCCGACTTTGGAAGAGGGCCACAATAAATTTTAAGCACCAGGCCTCAACGAGGCTTAATCCGGCCCCGGGCCGGGTGTACTGATGAGTAAGCACTGTCCGTCTCCTTTCCGGGAGATCCAGGCTCAATTTTGGCTTCAGCCACCTCTTGCGTTTTCGGGGCGAGAAGGGCCCTGTGGTGCTTTATGCTCATGTAGATCATGGCACGTCAAAGATCCTGGATTCTCCGCTTGGATTTCTCCACCTGAATTCTCCCTCTCATCATATAGAGAATACTAGATACACTAATCTGAGGAAGAAAGTAAAACAACCGCCTCGGCTGGCACTCGAACCACCCCCCCCCCCCCACCTTACTAGCCACAGTACTGGATACTGGTTGCAGGCTCCAGCCGCAAGCTGAGTAGCTGTTCAGTCTTTCTTAGTGGTGACCAAAAAGTCACAAACATATACTGGAGTATCCAGTATCCGGCCCTGTAGCACAGTAGTTAGAGCGCCCAGGAGGTAAGCAGGTATCCTGGGTTCGAGTCCCAGTCAGGGTGGTAGGTTTTCTTTCTTTCTCAGACTAGTGTATCTTGTATCCTCACATGGCCAGTCTTTAATGCATTCTTTACCTTTGATTTATTCTTTACTAGCAGTTGTGCCCGACTTTGCCCGGAGTTTTCTATCGCCCGTGGTTGTTTCCCAGTTTTCGGTCGTGGTGTCCTGAATGTTGACTGCGACAGGCAATGTTTCTTCCTGAATACTCCCCTTTTCCTCCCATCCTCTCCCTCCTTCTACCCTCGCACTTTCCTCTCGTCATCACCCCCTGCACTCTTCCTCAGTATCTTCCCCCCAACTCCTCCTGCCCCTTTTGCCAGATTTTGTAAAAATTGAATCGACCACCCTCCCAAACAACGTACCTTTTAGGTTCAGTTATTGCTCATTGGTAACAGACGCACTGCCCACCTCTCCTAATCTCAGTAGTCATTATATCATTAGAATGCCAATAGCAGGGCTAACGGACGCACTGCCTCACACACACACAGGCATTCTCGTTTAGCCCCCCCCCCCTCCACTCCTAGTTTATTGCTTTGGCTTCAGCGATCCGTAAATAACTGCCCTTCGCCGCCGAGAAACTGTCCTTCTGCATGATGTTATTTAACACTTGCCACTGAGATGACCACGCATAGCAATTTGAATTTGAATTTATTTACTACGCGAGCCTATTGACCTTACATCGTTCGCTCATTCTAAACTTAACCTAACCTAACTCATAGCAAATTGTTGGTCGAGGCAACAATGTGCCAATTTCAATTTCTTTTCAAGGCAACAATGTACCAGTTTCAGCTTCTAGGCGAAGAATAACTGACAGGCTCGCCCGTTTTCATTGACGGGTTCTTCTTGTCGTCATGTTTGCTATGAGAACTTTGCCTCATGATGTAAGATTCATTGTTTGTTTTATTCTAGTGTGGAGGCCAAAGAATCGTTGCTTCCCTTTTCTTGTTTGTGGCCTTTGTGGCACTGAAGGAGATTGAAAAGGTATTAAGCTCTCCTGTGGCGCCTGCAGCTAGTAGTCGCCCCGCTAGAGCAATGGTTAGAATGCCTGGTTGGTAAGCAGGAGATCATGGGTTCGAGTCCCAGTCAGGGCAGTTGCTTTTCTTTCTTCTCAGATAAGTGTATCTTGTCTCCTCACAAGGCCAGTCTTTAATGCTAACTTTTTGCTGCGTGTATTCTCCTTTAAAAAAAGTTTTAAACGTGTTGTTTACTCGTAATGTTCAAAATTGAGCGGGTTCAGCTACATGAGCTTTAGTTTGCTTCAGGTTACTTGAAGACAAAAAAAAAGGAACAAGTGGAAATAAACAAATTTCCACGAAGATTTTGGGAAAGAAGAAACAAAAGGATCAGATTTCAAGAGGACTTCGCAACCAGTCGCCCGCCATTTTGTCATTAGAGGCATGTTGGAACGCGACGCCAGAGAGACGCGAAAAGTCGAAGGGAGTAGGAATTGGGGAGGGGGGGGGGGGTTGGAAGGGTGGGGGGTGGG
>JAHWFP010184097.1:14067-24406 GCA_023313725.1 Lithobius niger | reverse complement strand
AAAAAAAAGATGTACCTTTAATGTCAGCTGCCACTCGACATCCCTCCAACCCAGGATCAAGCACCTGCCCTTGCATTAAAACTTCAGCTTTAACAGCTAACAAGTCTTGAATTCCTGCTTTCAACAAACCTACATTTCCATTCCTTACAACCTTTTTACTAATTTCCGTACTCCTTACAGAGTCGGCCACAACATTACCTTATTTATTGACTAAAACGTGTTGTGACTGGACAACTGTATCATTTTGTGCAAGCCCATTATCGTCGACCTTGACACTAATTTCACTGCTTATAAGAATATTTTCACTTGCAACATTTCAAACACTTTCCTCCATTTCCTCATCTCCCAATTTAAAAAGATCATCCAATACATCACCATCAATAAATTGATCTACAGCCTGTTTTTCGTTACTTTTCTTCCCATTGATACCTGTTTTCGACCTAGCTATCACAGTCCGTGTTTTGTTTACCTTTGTTTCAATTTTCTGTAGCTTTTCGTAAGACTTTTGGCTAAGCAGAAAGTCGTACGTTTCGTCCTTAAAAAATGGCGACACGCCGCATTCCAGCATAATGTAACCATCTTCTGTAGCCAACTTTACCTTTGCCACAGGAAAGTCTGTCACGTTTTGACTTACAACTGACGACAAAACAACTCGTTTCCCTGTTAACGAACTAGGCTCTACCATTTTACTAGAAACGACATCCATAAAGGAACCTGTATCCAGCAAGTAACTACCAGGCTTTCCATTAATTGTACATTTCTTACATAACTGGCTTTCCACCGACTGTGTACCACTTTTACCTTTAAAAAAGCTAACCTCCTTTCCACTGTGTACACTAGGCAATTGAGTACATACATTTCCCACCGAGGCTTTGGTACCATTGTTGGGACAATCTCTCTTCAAATGCGAGCTCGAGCTACAAATGTAGAACTTAAGTGGCTCGTCCGCCTTTAAAGGCGCTCTCCTACTAGACTGATTATTGTCGATAGCTTGCGGCCTTGCTTGCGCATTGTAAGCCGAAGCTGTAGTACCATTGCTCGTTCCATTATTACCTGAACCATTTCTAGTACCACTATTGCAATTGTTACCATTACCATTGTTACTATTGTTCCCATAGTTACTTGTACCATTCCCTTGGTTGCCTCCACCATTTTGCGAATTACCGCTCCCTCCATTGTTTCTGTAACCTTGACTACCTTGATAACCATTACCATTCCGATACCTGCCATAACCATTACCATTGTTACCTCCACCACGGTAATTATTTCTGCCCTGTGGTCCGCCATTTCCATTGTCAGAACCACTCCCCTGTCTTAGAACTGCTTCTTGGCGATTAGCGCAGTAATCGTCTGCAAATGAAGCTAAGTTCAAAACAGACTCGTGTTTACCCTTATCAATAAGCCATAATCTTATCGGACTTGGTACCTTATTAAAAAAATCCTCTATTAATAGCTGCTGGAACAATTTTTGGAAAGAATTCCCACAATCAAGTTCTTTAACCCATTCAGTACCCAGTGTTGTCAAAGTGTGAGCAAAATTTAAGTACGTTTGTTTATCAGTTTTTTGGGCTGATCTAAACTGGTTATGTAAACACTGCTCTGTAACATTAAATCTTACTTTAAGAGCTTTAACACACAGATCAAACTTTGCAAAGTCATCATCAGAAAGACGCATGAATGTTTCCCGCGCTTTCCCTGTTAACAAAGATAACAATCTGAAAGGCCACTCTTCTTTGTTAAAGCCCATCCTATCACAAATTCTAGTAAAACCAGACAAGAAAACTAACATGTTGTCTTCCTTCTCCCTGAAGGGTTGGCACAACTTCGACATGTCGTAACGTTTTTCTTGTTGTAGACTCTGTTTAGACCTTTAATTGTTCTTGCTTAAAGGACAACTATCTTGCCCGAATTTCATCATTATGCTGCCTAGCATTTTAGCTAATACGCAGCTCATGCTCCTGTTTCTCTCTCGTTAATCTATCTTCTCGTTCCCACTTCTCCCGTTCTAGCTCTGCCTCCCTTGCAAATTTTTCTCTTTCAATTTTGTCCTCCCTCTCTCTTAATTATTTTTCCCTTGCCAAGTTTTCCCTTGCTAATTCGTTTTCCCTTGCTAATTCGTCCTCCCTCTCTCTTAAAGCCTCCTCTCTTTTTAATTCTTCTTTTCTTACACTTAACCTTTCCCTCTCTAATTCAGCCTCTACAACTTGCCTTTCATTTTCCCGTAACTCCCTCTCTTTTATTTCCTTTATAACCCTTTCAGCCTCCTCTACAGTTTTAATAGCTTCTTCAAGATCATCCAACAACAAAGTTCCCCCTCCAACCCACCTTTAAATATAGCCAGAATTCCACTTTTTTTTCTAGGCACATGCAACCCTAATTCCTCGCACACAGCTTTCAAATCAACCACAGTTTTATCACCTAGCAACTCCATTGTAAAATTACTTAATTACCTAAGTAACCAACAATCAAAAAATAGCACCAACACGCACAACAGTTCCCACAAGCTTTAAACACACTTTTTTCCCAAACGCCCCAATACCGAGGTGCAAAAAAAAGTTTGCCACAGCTCACCTGTTGCCGCGTTGTGGAGACGCTGTCAAGACGACTTCTACATCTAAACTGACGAACCCAGGCTTGCACTGACGATGACTTTAAACTCTATTTCGCTTCTGCCATTACCGGAATTGGACGAAATTTTCCTTCTCACACGACGAAGTGCAGCATTACCGCCTACTCCCGCTGATAGGAATGTTCTCCGTCCCTCGTCCAGTCGCAATCTTGTCTGCCAGCTCAGCTTTTCCGTCTCTTGACTCGTCTTTCTTGAACAGCAGGAAGCCCCTTTAATCTTCCTCCCACGCTGGTCGCCGCCAAAGTCGAATTCTGCCATGGAAAGTGAACCCACTGAGTTGGAGAAGCTCACCACTACCATTTAAGTTGACATTACCGCTGACTTTCGATGCAGCTGTGTCCCTTTAAAGTGAAAGTTCGGATGTACGCCTATTGATGCAGCATCCTGGCCATGGAAATCCGAACAAACCGTTGCCACCAATGTAATTACTTTACACTTGATGCAGACGTAATTTGCTTCACCACTGCCAACGGCAGCACCCTGACCGTTGAAACTTGAACAAATCGACATGAAATCCAGCTGCTTCCTCAACGTGAAAGTCCGGTTACACCGCTGCCACCAATCTAATTTCAAGGGTTCACTGCAGACTTGTTAAATTCAAGCTTCTTTACTTCCTCCTTAAACATAACGCAATTTACAAAAATAAACACTTAACAATCCGCACATGAATCAAGAAATTGTCCAAGAAGACAGCTAGTGCATAGAATTCTGTCCTTGTTGCGTGCTTGTTGGAAAAGATCTCTTTTCGCGCCAAACCATCTTCATTATAAGGGCTCGTTCCCGCCAAATTATGGAAACACTTTCGGTGAAAAGGAACGCACGTGTCTCGTACGTGGAAATGTAGCCAAAAACCCGGCATTCCAAAGTTGGCAAATGTTTCCTTCATCGTTCGAGTAGAACAACGTAATTAGCCCTAATTACAGTCATTAGGTAATTACGGTCAAGTCAGCAAGCAAGAGATGGCAACTTTACATTGCCCCCACCTCCCTCCTACTCCTCTCGTCCTCAGTTATAGGGCTCATAATTGTTTGGGGGAATTATTTACTTCTAGTCCGAAAGCCTCAGTAGGTCAATTGCACTAAGAAAGCAGTTAATGAAAAGAAGTACAAATGAAAGTTTCCTCAGTTTTTTCCCTCTATCTTTCTTGTTCGTACGACATAGAAGCCTAGAGAGTGCTGTTCTCATGGTCAAAATAACTTTATCTTTGGGAGGAGAAATCCCCCCCCCCCCTCCTTCTCTCCTCCCAGCGCATCTTTCCCACTAGCGTCTGTTGTTCAACCACAACATTCAGCTGCTCGACACTACCGGAGATTTTCTTTTTTCTTCTTCTGCAAAGCACGTTACAAATGCTAGTTTTAATCCTTCACTATGAATGTGTTACGGAATGTTTTATCTTACTATTATATTGTTACACAAGTAGTAGACAGGATGGTTACTTGATTCTCCGTGCTTAATAAATTTTATTGTTACGAGTGGCATGATAATTTAGCGTTGCACTACGCTTGTTGCACATGGCGCACCAAAATGTAAAGTCCCACCACTTGTGGAAGGAGCAACGGCTCTGAAAAGAAAATCAACACCTGGTAGCCCGTTTGGTTATGGTTTTCGCTCAGGGTGTTCTTACATTCGGGACCACGTTGGGAAGCCATGGCAGTATAACTAAGAGAAGGTTACGGTTATTATTCTTACAATTTATTTACGAATTATTTTTATTTACAAACTACCCCAGGTTTAAATTTTGTTCGGGGCCGTTCCAACGGAAAAGTAGCGTATCAAATGAACCCCATGTTTTAAATTTTGTTTGGGACAGTTCCAGCAGAGAACATGCTAAATATGCATGCCCCGGTAACCCCCCCCCCCCAATTTTGCCACTCGTTAATCGTAATACCTCTCTGAAGGGACGTCAGGAAGGCTAAAATTTGGAGGGGTGTCAACCAAAAATTTGCAGACTTATTAAAGTGTCAAGGAAATCTATTTATGCTGTTTGTTACAGTTTTTGTCGTACGGAAAAATGCACATAAAAGAAGTGCGTTAAATCATGAATATAAATAGAACATTTTGCTGGCCCCCAGCCAGGCCGGCTAAAGATGGTTTCTTTTTGCCTAAAACATACTTAACCTGATAATTTTTGCATTACATTCCCCAAATGTGATATTCTCCTGGAGGTTTCTTCCGGTGTGCAGCCGCCTGCTTGTATGTCCTACTGCGCATGCGCGGCGCAGTCCTCCCTTATAAAAGCGAGAGCGTGGACGCTATCGGCATTCATTTTACTCTCAATATGTCAGGTGGTGACTGGAGAGGGGAGGTAGGACAGGAGTTAGGTTAAGTATGTTTTAGGCAAAACATAACCATTTTTAGCCGGCTTGGCTGGGGGGGGGGGCGGCAAAATGTTCTTTCTTTATTGCCAAAACATATTAACCTGATAATTTTAGCATTATCAGTTGATCTCGTCAAAATTGGTGGCGGGCACTGCCTTGAAGGGCGCCCCGGGATGCAAGTAGGCTTAGTCCCCAAAATATTTTTATCTGGAAGAGAAAAAATTTTGCACTTTATTCAGAACAGTGTGGAAACTGGAATTTGGATCTCTTTTGGAGGAATTGGGTGGCCCTGAATTGGGCCGTTTGTGGGAATTGCTTCCATCTGGATGGCTTGCTTCCTCCATGGATGGCTTGCTTCTGCTTCGTTTTGAGTGCTTAAGGGGGCTTGACCACGGTCCATGTTGCAACGATTGGTCCCAGCCGGTGTAGTCCGGATTCTTCTCTTGACATGTCCCTCAGGTAGTGGAAGGTGAAGGTTGATTGATGACGCCAGGATGCTGCTGCCAGGATTTCTTCGATCGAGGTGGCGTTGTGGTGAGCCCATGATGTGGAGATTGTTCTTACCTCATGTGCCGTCACCCTCGTGCTCACCCTCGTGCTCTTACTCATGTTTTGTTTATAGTAAGCTGCTTCGATTGTTTTCCTTATCCAGCGTGACACCATAGCGGCCGAGATTTCGCCGTTCTGGAAGTCGACGAGGAGGAAGAGTTGGTTTCTACCTCAACTTATGTCTTCATGCTGTGTTCGGGCTAGGTAGAAGCATAGTGCCCTGACTGGGCAGAGAAGGCATTCAGGTTTGTTGCCTACGAGGTTGGAAAGGGCAGGGAACATGATCGGTTTTGATGGTTTTTGATGGTATTTGTTTTTGCTCTGAAGGATGCTCTTGGGTGTAGTGTGACAGAGGAGAAGTTAGGGCCGAAAATGCAGTAGGCTGGGTCTGCGGAGAGGCTTGGATTTCAGAAAATCTTAGGCTGGCTGCAAGGGTTACGAGGAAGACAGTTTTGCGGGTCATGAGATGAAGAGAGCTGTCTTGCGTGAGTTCATATGGTTCTTCCAATAGAGATTGTAGGACAAGGGATAGGTCCCAGTCTGTTACAGTTCGTCTGGTTGTAGGGCGTTCGTTTTCGAATGAACGTAGTAATGCTGAGATGCGATAGTCGTCTAATAACTTGGTCCTATTGGCGGCTTTGAAGACTGAGTTTAAGGCAGAGCGATAGACGAGGATAGTTGACCCTTTCAGCTTGTCGATGTTGAAAAGGTCTGTGAAGAATTTCAAGAGGTCAGGTAAAGGGGGGTCGATTGGATTTGTATGTTTTGTGACACACCAATGAATCCATTTTGACCAGTGATTGTTGTACATGCGATTGGTTGAATCCCTGGTTGCTTTTGAGGCGATGCGTTCTGCTTCTTCTTGGTGAATTCCAGCCTTCTTGAAGAGTTTGACGATAGTAGCCACCCGTGTAAGTTGAGGTTTGGGTGTAGCTTTGAGCCTTTCTGTTGTGACAGAAGATCTGGTTGAAGGAGTAGACTTCTTGGAGTGTCAACTACTAGATCTAGGAGAAGTGGAAACCATGCTGCTGATGGCCAGAGTGGGGCTATTAGGAGAAACAGGCTCTGGCTTTCTTCTATTTTTTGAAGGGCTTGTGGTAGTAGCTTGAAGGGAGGGAACAGGTAAGCAAATAGGTTGTGCCATGGGAATGTCAGGGCGTCGACAGCTATTGCTCCTTTGTCCGGAATCGGGCTGATGTAGAGGGAAGTTTGGCATTGTGCTTCGTGGCGAATAGGTCCAGCATTGGTGTGCCCCAGATATTGAAGAGAGATTCGCAGATGGATTTCTTGAGGCACCATTCGCCTGATGGTGGTTTCCGGTGAGATAGAGAGTCTGCAATCACATTCCTGTTGCCTGGGATGTGTAAGGGCAGTAGGGTGATGTTGTTTGGGATGCACAGATTGTAGATCTCGGAAGTCAGGTGGTGTAGAGATCTTGATTTCGTTCCTCCTTCCTTTCGGATGTAGGCCATGGCTGTCGTGTTGTCCGTTTGGATCTGGATTAACTGATTTTGGATGTGTGGGAGGAAAAGTTGAAGGGCGAGGTGGATTGCCCGTAGTTCGAGGATGTTGATGTGGTCTTTGCACGATGTTCGCCAAAGGCCTGAGATTTCCATATTGTTCAGGTGTGCACCCCAGCCGACTTTCGATGCATGAGGAGAACGGCTGGAGATCGGATGAGGAGATCGGGTGGAGGTTCGTGGAGGGGCAGTGATTTCGTGAGATTTGTTATGTCGGACCACCATAATAGGGTTTCGAAGGGGAATTCCTTTCAGAATGGGCATTGTTTGTCTGGTTTCAGTTGGTTGATTGCCCAGTTGTCTATGCGATGATGGTGGAAGGGCCTAACCATCCATCGGCCGTAAAGGACGAGGTTTGCCATGGCATCCATCTTCCCGATGAGGGAGTTTAATTCCTGAGGGGAAAACTTGTTTGTTTTCGAAGAGTTGGATGTGGAGGACGAGATCGTCTATGCGGTCTGGAGAGGGACAGATTCGGGCTGTTTGTAGATTGAAAGAGGCCCCGGGAAACGTGAAGACTTGAGCCAGCGAAAGGCGGAATTTTGCCTGGTTCACTCCGAACCCCAGTTAGTTTAACAGCGAGACGGTATTGTCTCTGTTCGGTTCCAACTTTTGGGGGTCTGGTCCAGAACCCAGTGGTCCAGGTAAGCGCTGGCTTGTATTTGGTGTTGGTGTAGGTGTGCCAGAATTGGTTTTAAGACCATTGTGAAAATTCTTGGTGCTGCATTCAGGCCGAAGGGCAGGCAACGGAAATCGTATACCTTTTGGTTGTAGATGAAGCGAAAGAGGTAGGTGATTCAAGGGTTGAGTGGGATGTGAAGGTAGGCGTCTTCCAGGTCGTTCGTGACTGTCCAGTCGTTTTGATGGAACGAAAGGCGAATGGTTTCTAGTGTTTCCATTTTGAAGTGTTCATTGTGAATGTACTTGTTTAGAGATTTCATGTTGAAAATTAGACAGGACTTCTTTGGCCGGATGAAGATTGAACTGTAAAAGTCTGGACCCTGTCTGTGGCATTCCCTGATGGCTTTCTTTCGCAGGAATTCCGAAACTTCGAATGAAAGGGTTTCCGATACTGGAGGGGCGAAGTTCCAAGGAGGGGACGTTTTTAAAGGTGGTTGAGCCGGGAACGTCGGACGAAAGCTATGTTTGATTATTGAGAGTAATTCTGTGTTGCGGGTGAGGTTTTGCCAGGCTGGAAGAAAGTGGTGGAGTCTTCCCCGACTGGAAGGCAGGAAAGGCGGGAGGTGTCATTGTTGGTTTTTACGAAAGTATCTCCTGCCCCCTGGTGACGAGATGCGGCTAACGTCGGTTTGGAGTTGCGGCTCGTTTCTGTTGGTTGCGGTGGCCGGGACGGGAACGTGGAGCGTCGGTCCGAAAGGGCTGTGGGTTCCTCGGCTGAAAGGACGTGTTGTCATTCGTTTTGGTAGACGAAGGAGTGGGAGTGGATTTGCTCCATTCGTCCTCCGGGGGGTGGGAATTTGGTTGTCTGTTCCTCTGAAAGGGGCGATAGAACATTATATTGTGTTTTTGTGGTTTCGGCTTTCTCGAAATTGCAAGATGTGGGGCGAGGGTCGAGATGAGACCTCGGAACAGGGTGTCCGACTCGTGAATGGGGTGGTTACGGAGCTGGTACCGGGTGGAAACGTTCAGGTTGTTTGCGGATGAAAGAGCTACTTCCCGAAGGAGAATCGTGTTGTTGAAGAGGGCTCTTGTAGACCAGTTAAGGGAATTGTAAGTTGCAAAAGTTGCCTTTTGGAAAAGTTGAGAGATCAACTCGCTTCTGGGCTTGCATCAGTGGAGAGTTTCTCGCACTGGGCATTAACGGCTGTGTTTAGGACGTCCAATTGAGATGCTGCACGAAGGCTTAAGCGAAGGCATTTGTCGTTTTCGTATAATACGAAAGTTGGGATTTCGTCTTTCTTGGGGATGGATAGAGCTGTGCTGAAGTCCATTTTGACTTCGCTGCAGAGAAATTCGCATTTGGAATAAGTGTCAAAGTTATGTGGATTTGTCGCGCCGTCCTCGAGAGGGCGGAAGAAGCTACTTTCACGTCCAGGGCGAGGGGCGCCGGTGGATCCTTGTCAAGGGTGAGCGGGTCACCTTTGCCAAGAAGGGATCCTTCGTTGCGAAGGAGGCATGTTAAGAGTGCGGTGGATTGGCCAGGCAGGTTACGTGGTTTGGCATCTTTATCCCAAAAAGCGAAACCGGTTTTGAGGCCCCTGTTAATGACGGGGGCGTCAGCAGACTGTGAAGGCTTGAAAAGAAAACAGTCTGGTACTGTCTCCTTGACTGTCTTTAGAAGGGACGCCAAAGGCAGTGTTGGGTCTTCTTGAGAGTCGTCCGGGAAATGGATGCGTCTGTCGGCCGGCAAGGCGGCGGCGGGCGAAGGGGTCCCTTGCGTAGGAAGCGGATCCGGTAGAAGAGGCCTCTTGGTGAGAGGAGAAGTGGCCCTTCGTTTTAAGGCGGTAGCAGGAGGCGAAGGGGCAGATCGCTTGTGGCCTTCGTTGCTTGAAGTCGAAGCAACCCAGTCCTGGGTGCGGGCGTGGCGGGCAGAAGAAGTGCACGATGGTGGAGGCATCGGATTGTTCTTCAGCTTTCGGATGGCGTTGTGAACGATGTCTTGAACTTCGCTACGAGTGACACTGTATCCCTTTCGGGATGAGTTGGATGAAAGATCCAAAGGTGAATTGTGTGCAGGCGACCGAAAGGCAGCCGATGCACGACGGAGATTCCTCTTGGCTTCACGGTAGTTGTCCTTCGCTACTTGAAGATCCACGCGAAGGGATGAGAGGACCAAGAGAGCCGCAGGCGGAGTCCGTTGGCCAGCTTGAAGTGGAGACTCCGAAGGGACGATTTCTTCAACGAAGGGAGCGTCGGTGAATGTGGTGGGAGGCGCAGGTCCACCGGCTAGGTCGAGAGCAGAAACCCACCGGGCGCCGAGGGCAAAGGGAGTGAGAGCACGAGGGAGAGCAGCCAATGAACAGGGAGCTTCGGGAGTGGCAGCCATCATCGGTCTTGAATCCAAATTCTGTACGAAAGGCGGCGAACCTTAAGAGAAGTGACGCGTAGGCGTACTTCTGGAAGAAAATGAATGCCGAAAGTGTCCACGCTCTCGTTTTTATAAGGGAGGACTGCGCCGCGCATGCGCAGTGGGACATGCAAGCAGGCGGCTGCGCACCAGAAGAAACCTACAGGAGAACATCACATTTGGGAAATGTAATGCTAAAATTACCAAGTTAATATGTTTTGGCAATAAAGAAACATAATTATATGCAGTCAAAAGCCATTCAGGGACGTAATAAATTTTGTGGGGGGGGGGGGGG
>JAHWFP010184096.1:199588-215494 GCA_023313725.1 Lithobius niger | reverse complement strand
AAAAAAAAAAAAAAAACTGCTCTCCCGCTCTCCATAACCCTATGCCCCCTGAAGCCCATCAAGCTCCAATCCACGATGTCGCCACCAAGTTTTCTACACGGAAAGGTAATACACTCATATTATCCCAGAATACCTCTTATTCACATGGGTTTTCTTTCCTCGACCCCTATTCCAAAAAAAAAATCCTTTGGATAGGAAAGTCTCGTTTTGGCTCCGGAACCAACCTCTATCATACCGTTTCCAAAACAAGACCCCAACGCCAGCCTCAGCACCCCAGGGAACTCGGCCAAAAGGTGCCCACCACCTAATTTGACGAGGTCAGCCTGTCGATGCTAAAATTGACAGGTATTGTATTTTGCAGCTTAAAGAACATTTTGCCGGCCCCCAGCCAGGCCGGCGTCTTTTGCTGAAAAGTACAATACCTTCAGGCCCACCCTGCCTCCCCTCAGGTGTCACCTTTTGACGCAACTTAAGACAATTAAAAACCCTCCGGGGAATGCAATCTTATAGGGAGGATTGCGCACGCGCGATCGGGTGGCTGAGGCGGCCGTCGTGAACTTAAGTCTCAAGGCAAGGACAGCATCGTCGAGACAACAATGCTAAAATTGACAGGTATTGTACTTTTCAGCAAAAGAAACTATTTTTAGCCGGCCTGGCTGGGTCCGGCAAAATGTTCTTTTTAACATTGGTGTTGTTAGTTCTTGGTCTTCATCCGAAGGGTTTTGATCCATGTACATGGAAGGCGGGTCCTCAAAACAGTCATGAAAAATTCGAGTGTTTTCCCTCGATCAGTTGTCTCGCTTTTAGGCGGTAACGAGGTTTAAAGGAAGTGTGGTTTTTTTTATTAGCAGAAGCATCTGTATGTTTCGTTTGTATTGCCAAATATTGTTCCATGATACGGCATGTACTCTTCTCATGATTCCGTTTGTGGAACACTTAGGTTAGGTTGCTTGGAATAAGTTTGTCTTGGTCGTGATCTTTCTGAAGAACTGGAGACGTTGATCTACGATCACGGCGTTCCGGCCCATCACGCCAAGAATGTGGGGTGAGAAGGTGATCGTCTTGGTCAACCCCAGTTCCACTCTGTCCATAGTCAAGGCTTCTTCGCTACGTAAACTTTCTATTACGGCTTGCCATTTTTGTTGTCTGATCCCTCGTAGGGTGTAATGGACGATGTATGCTTCCGATATGACGCGGCCAGCATTGCGACATGAGTGTTGTAACACTTTGATGCGGTCTATGTAATCTGACATACTTTCTGTTCGTCTATAACTTACAGTATGGAGGTTTTCAATGAACCGTAGTTGAATTTCATTTTGTTGGAAGCTGTAACGTGCATTAAGACTATCCCATACTACCTTCGATAAAGTCGCATCAAAGTAATTAACTAATTGTCTGACAATGTTTTCATAAGGAAACTTAGAGCTGTAACATGCCCATGCCCGTCTTTCTATGACAGGTGCACCTGCACTGGTGCATTTGTTGCATCCCTCCTAATGGTTTAAGCCCTTAGCTTTCCATAACAGGAAGTCGACACCGTTAAACAGTTTGATGCGTTTGTGAAAAACGTTGGGCGTATTTGTTGCCTTTTTTTTTGAGGTAGCTAAATTGGTTACATTGAATGTATAATTACGTGTTGTAAAACGCACGTTTAAAAATATTGAAGAGAACCATTAGTATAATCTGCGTTCGTTCTAGTTGCCTATGACCGTTAGGAAATTATATTACCGTTAAGAGTTTGAGATCGTGAAGGCTTCTGGAGTCTGCATTGTATAGATTAAACGCAGCAATCTTCACCATCTTGGATCTGTTGGTCTTGTAGTAACGGTTCTAGTATTCCTAGTTGGTGATCCATGGAAAGAATCGCAGCACGGCTACCAAATGTTGTATTCAGGCGAGGATATGGTGAGTGGACACCAAAGATCACTCGTGGTCACAAACTTTAGTTGAACGCCAATTTATTTACGTTTCTTGGAGCCCAGGCCAAACCTTACGGCAGTCCCCTGTTTTTACTCTGAGTAGAGAAGGCAACCATCCAACAACAATGGACATACTAAACAACAATACTGACCTCGCACCATGGTTGCACTGGTCACACTACACGCCCCTCTTTAGTTTTGCATATTTTCGACAACTTCGTCGGATTCTTCAGTCTCCCGTAAGGCCTAATTCGAACTCTGTTTACATTTTCTACTTTGACTTCGACATTTTTCAACTTGCGCGCAACTGTAGTCTCTGGTTTTTACAAGGCAGAGTGCCTACGATGATCTGTTTATTTTTCTTAAGTCAAAGAGAAAATGTGTGACACCTGGTGGATTAATGCACGATAACTGGTGATTTTTCAAATACATAACTGGTCAAATTTGGCTAGCCCGTTTAGCCATAAAATCGGCCCGCGTTAATAAAGAGCCAATAATCTTATAAGTTTACAAGTTTTTTTTTTTAAATCTTATTCTTAACTAGGGCTGGTACTTTCCGGTTTTTTAGTTATCCGTTTAACCGGTTTTTTTTCCGGTCGGTTACACGAAAACCGTTTTTCCGTTTTCAGCAAAAAATACAGCCAAAAAAATTTCACCCCTGTGTAATACATTATTAAAAAACAAAGATGAAAAAAAATATGATTTAGGCCTTGGTAAGACAAGCACAATTATTGACTACGTGTTGCATTTTGGGATTTAAACTAGAAGAAAGTTGACGTTGATAAATTTAAGTAGTTACTTTTATCACGAATTTTGACTTTATGTAGCTTTACAATTTCTACAAGATGGCTTAGGCCTATTTACGACAACGTAAGCCAAAAACAAAACAACACAATTTAACAACGTTTTCGTTAATGTTCCATTCATTTCAAATTATGAACCAGAAAAATTAGCATGTTTGCGTTTTCGGGTAGCAATGCATTTCGTTTACGTGTTATGATGCCGCTTTCCTGCCGTTCGCGCTAGGTATAGACGAGTCCACTTCTCCTTGACGCGGGGAGGGCAGATGCTGGCCAGCTTGTTAACTGCCTCGTGTACGCGATGGCGATCAGCAGATTGTTTCGAAAAGAGTAAACAGCTTCGATGGGACAACAAGCCCATGCGGATTATTTGTAAATAAGCTGCCCCCTACCCACCCCGGTTTTCTACTTTAACTGATTTTGAGTGTTTGGATTAGTAGGCCTAAATGATGACACTTGGCTATTTTTGGCTCGTTCACCGCGAGTTTTGAATGGTGCACGCAGCAAACGTTTTTCGGATATGGGTTTTATAAACCGTGTAACCGAACGTGGAACGGTTTCCGGTTAACCGTGTAACCGATCCCAGCCCTATTCTTAACTAGAAATTAACATGCTCGCTGTGAGTGTGACTAGCTGCCTTGCTTCCAGTAGTCTAAGGTTTTGTTTACACCTTTAGGGCATCCTCTGCTTTTGGAAGTTCCCCATCAGTTGGTGTTTGCTTAAACCCGGTGTAGTCCGTTTTCATGCGTAGTGATACAAGCTCTGCCGCCTAGTACTGTACAATCTCAAACTGCAGCATGATTATCACCAATCCCTTGTTCAACTTAAATTATGTTGTTCATTGTACGTGTAGCGTATTGACGTGGTTGTCGTAATTACCAGTTATTTTTAGTAATCGTTACATATTTTTAATGAACGAATTCGCATGGACTGTGGACACAACCCGAAGTCAGATGTGTAGTTCGGTTGACAACGTACTGTTAAATTCACGTGTTGACAGACCGAATTTTATTTATCGCATAATTGTCAGCATGAAAGAGGGAAGGCATTGAAAGATGGGGTGGGAAGGAAAGATTAAGAGACACAATTTTTTTTTAATTTCTTTTCTACTCCTAATCCAAATCTGTTTCAACATAAAGTAAGGCCAGCTGATTGATTACTAGAAACTTCATGATTGTGAATAACTCTCATTGTAAATTTGTTACGTCATCCTAATTACAACAAAATTCTGGAGGCACTGCAGTGAGGACTAGGATTGTATTGTTCAGATGTTAGAATAATTTTAATAGCATTAACCCTGATAGAAAAAAATACAATTTTTTTAAGAGTAAAATAATGACTTCACTTGATAGGTTGGGGTGGCAAGTAATGTTGCACCTGTTGCAATTTAAACAAAACTATGATATAGCAAGTGGCGAGTAAGAAATCCTAATCTGAACCGTTAATTTATGAGCTAGCGTACATTAATATAAATCGATGTTTGTTGCACGTAATTCTAATCAGTTTGTCTCGATTCAGGTACAAATATTTCAACTGGTGAAGAAGTTGCCATAAAGTTGGAGTGCATAAAAACAAAACATCCACAATTGCACATAGAGAGCAAATTTTACAAGATGATGCAAGGTGGAGGTGAGTAACATACGATTTCCATCTAGCCTACTGGGTAGTGCATACAAACATGAATTAGGAGAATCCCTAAACACCTTTCAAATCGCACCACTCAAGTACAATAGATTGCATTAAACGTTTAACATTTTTACTGCAAAAAATATTTTAAATTAAATTTCTCATAGAAATTCGATTTTCCTTTTCTATTACGGACGATCTCCATTACGTGTAAATTTTGCATTCTTACTCTTGAATGCCGTTGTCCCTAAAGATAAAATTATATAACTGCAGCCAGCTCGTAACCCTAGTACGCTTATAAAACGGGCCGTGAGGCGACGGCTGCCGTCTTTCTTTCCCTGTCACACTGAACACGCTCGTCTTTTTCCCGCTTGAAAGATGATTCCCGCAGCGACGGTTGAAGCCATGGCCACAACGAAAGATCCGCCTCCGCCCGACTCGTCTGCTGCTGACCCTGATGTCGTTTGCCCTCCGTCTTCCTTTCCGGGCCCTGTCGAGCACATCGACTCAAGTCCGCTTTGCTCGCCGTGATCTTCCAAAGCAATCTTCGTTCTCGGCGTCCTCCCATGAAGCCGCGCTTTGACCATCCGACAGCAGCTCTCCCTTTGCAAAAGGTTTTTGTTCACCCGGCGCCTCCGCTTCACTCACCGCTGGACCCAACATCACTACCTCCAACACGGCCACCGCCTCAACGATTCCTTGCAGTCAAGCCACAGTTGCCGATACTGCACCCGACCTCCATTCACTTCACCTTGAACTTCAGAAAGCCAAGGACCTTTAGTTAAAAGTAAAACCAAAGAAAACAAGCAAGAAACACAAGCGTTCTCACTGCTGAGACACCCTTCGGTCTTTCGTCTTGCTCTTCCCCGCTCAGTCCGCTAATCAACCGTTTACAAAACTTGCTGACATCATCACCCGAGTACATCGAGACTTCATCCCTTGGCTGGCCCCGCCTCCTACGACCGGGGCGCCGAACACACAGAATGACTCAACGCGTCTAAAGCCCATGTCTTCCCACGTGATCCAGATTCTCCCCGTGTCATTTCTGGGAGACATCGTTACCTCCGTCGGCGTCAGGAAGCCGTCCTGGTCGTCTAACCTCCACTTCTTTAACCGGCTACTCTCTCTCTGCTCTTGTTTGCATCCTGCCCGACGGTCTGAACTTCTTTCGTTCCCGTCGCGAAAGCAGCCTCGCACGATCTGCACGTTCCGATGACAGTGACTTTGACACGGCTGCTAGCAACAATTTCTCGCACCGTCTCTCGACAAAAGATTTTCGTCGCTCCGGAGACCAGCAACTGTCACGCTCACCGCATCGGCTTCGTCATCCACAGGACGCCAGCCCCTTTTTGGACTACCACGGATCCTTCCTTTAATTCAAATTCTTCCGTTTTTGGCTTAGATTACGACGAAGATTCAAGACCCGCACATTTTGAAGCCAGCCTTCATGAATATGACTACTCATCTGGAATCACTTTACCCGATTTATTAGACACAGTTGAAGCTATCGTTCCTGGTCGTCTAATCTCTACGTCTTTTGCCGGCCGCTCACTCCCGCTCTCGC
Organism: Lithobius niger; assembly: GCA_023313725.1. Lineage (NCBI taxonomy): Eukaryota > Metazoa > Arthropoda > Chilopoda > Lithobiomorpha > Lithobiidae > Lithobius > Lithobius niger. The sequence continues at coordinate 209,585 of JAHWFP010184096.1, read as the reverse complement.
TTGCATTCTGCTCGACGGGCTGAACATCCCTTTCGTTCCCGTTATGAAAGCAGCCTCACATGCTCTGCACATCCCGATGACAGTGACTCTTGACACAGCCGCTAGCAGCGATTTCTCGCACCATCCCTCAGCGAAAGATTTTCGACGCTCCAGAGACCGGCAACTCTCACGCACGCCGCATCGGATTTGTCTTTAACGCTCTCAATTCTGAACCGCTTAAAAACTGAGGTTTTGGCTTCTGCCTTCATGATCGAAACCCTGAACAATGTGCCGTTCTGGGCCGATCAACAACTCTACTAACAACCCTTCTTCGTAATGGCGACCTCTTGTTAGGCGTGAACCTTTCAAATTGAACAAATACACTCCCCTCCTACAGGGTTCATACCGACCTGGAAAGTCGGGGAAAATCGGGGATAGTCAGGGATATGAAATACGGTCAGGGAAAAAATGGAAAATCTGCAAAAGTCAGTGATAGGTTTTTTTTTTTAATTTAAAAAAATGGGGCAAGAAGGTATTCGCAGAGCAAGTGGAATTTGCGAGACCACACGGTTCATTATAAAAACGAAATACGAGGTTTTTTTTAGAACCGTTTTTTTCATTTTTAGAATTTGGTGGTTAGAATAAACTGTGTGGTGTCGCAAATTCCAGTTGCTTTGCTACTACTTTCTTGCCCCATTTTTTAATTTAAAAAAATTGGGGGAAAATGTGCAGTTGCCATCCAGATGAAGTTACGATGCCTGGCTTGCAGAGTGAGCAGTTGACTCTGTAATTTAAAAATTTTTAAAAGTAGAAGTGTTTTGGTCAGGGATATTTAAAGAAATAAGTCAGGGAAAATCGGGGATAGTCAGGGACATTCATTTTCAGATACGAGTATGAACCCTGTCCTAGGCCCGGCCTGGAAAACTGGTTTTTCAAGCCATTCGGAGACTGCTCTGCCAACTCGACGCATTTTGACACTTGCACCCAGTCCGAAAAACTCACTACTGAAGCAAAAATGGATTTCAGCACTACTCTTCAAATTCAAGTTCAGTCTGCTTTCTTGAAGGACAATTGACAAAATTCTGTTTTGGCCTTCGTGCAGCTTCAGGCTGATGTTCTCAACACAGCTAACATCCTTTGCAAGAAACTTTAACAAAAATCCAATAGGCGTGAAGCTAAATTACTGATTTTCGTCATCAATGAATTATTTAAAAAAAAAAACCATGCTTCGCAGCCTTTCACTCAATGAATCGGCTAACAAGAGCACTCTTCAATTCTACTCTCCTTCTGCTCTCAGTTCAACGACAACCGTAACACTTGCACTTCGAACTCAACCGATTCACGAAACCGACACACTCTTCAGTGGGTTGATTCCCAAACTCGCTCCGCACATACATTTTTTTCGGAAACCCAAGGCATCCAACCTGAAGCTGAAACCGTTCAACAAACAACAATAACCCTTTCAAAGACGAGGGAACAAGGACAATTCGTACAAGTCACCTCCTAGCGAATTTCTCTCCTAGTGACACGTCTCAATTCTACCGTAACAACAACCAGTCGTTGCTGATTTTCCAAATGTGGAAGGGGTAAAAACAGCAGACGCAACTATACCCTGATCCACGATACTGGTGGGAAATAACCCTTGCGTTCAGCATGTATGGAATACTCGAGGCTAACGCTCAGTATAACAACACACGTTATTATCGGCAGTGGTTTTCCGTGATGTTATCAATAGAATCAGGCTGGCTGTGGCAACGCTTCTGAGCCCATGGTATCTTCTGAGCCCACGGTATTGAGTGTCGGCTGACCAGCCGAAGCATTACAGCAGTTGGTTACACTCCTGACTAACAGAATCACAGGCCCTAGCTAAACCTATCTAGCTAGTTACGCGTAACACATCCTTCGCCTGTCATATCTTGGTGTTGAAGGACCGAAGGTAAACATCACGCGCGTCACTATTGGCACTTGACTACCATCGTTAGTCCATTGTTCAAGCCTAACACAACAGTAAAAAAGGTTCGCCCCCTTTTTTTCTTAAGATACCGCAACACTTCACCCAATTAAAGAAGTAAGCCTCGCAACAATCAATGACAAGATGCTTTACGTGGCAGTGGAAGGTCTCTTTTGTCATTTCCTTCTTGCATGGCAAAAGATCACTTCAAACACCCAAGTTCTTTCCTTCGTCAAAACCAACTTTCGTCCATCTTTCATATCAAAACCCAAACTCTTTTACTCCACCTGGGGAATTTGCCCCAAACATCTCCAGCTGCGTTTCCCAAGAAGTTCAAGGTCTCCAGTCAAAAGAAGCAATCACAGAAAGCGTTGGCCCCTTAAAACCTGGCTTATACAGCTACATCTTCCTTCAGCCAAAGAAAATGGGTGGAGAACGCCTCATTTTCAACTTAAAACCCGTGCACAAGAAAATGGAAAACTTTCCACGTCAAAACACTGGATATCATTAACCACACCTTGAATCCAGGAGACTGGAGACTTACTAGATCGTACCTCCACGTTCTCCTACACGAATCTGTACGTCACCTTTTTTGGTTCATGTACGACGGAAAAGTTTACGAATTCCAATGCCTACTGTAGCAGCGGCTGCTACGACCGGAGGTGCTTGTAACAGCAGCTGACATCTGGTTGAACAGTTGCGGTAATTCTTATCGTACGTTTGACTGTGTTGTAACTTTAAGATGGAAGCATAGCATGTCTACTGGCCCCGAAAGGGAATAGAGCGCCAAATACTGGGCTTTAAAGTATTAAAAAAATCAGGTTTACTGCTGCCACCATGAACCATTTAACTCTGAGATTTAACTCTTTTAACTAATAATCTTTCAAGGACTTCTAATTGTCGTTTCAACTTGGTTTTAATAAGACATCAGAAATAGCACTTTACATAGTATTAATTTGACATAAAGTTCATTTCTGTAAAAATAAATTATAAACACTCTTCGTAAGTTTTTATATAAAAATTTCGAGGAAAACTAAGTTGTTCCTAAGAGCTCTGCTATGATCAGTGTCGCACTTAATAAGTAATCACTTACACAAAAGTTTGTTTGCTATCAGGGTTCTACCATAAAAGAACCAGGCTTCAGTAATAACTCCCCAATCGAATTTAAAAAAAAACCTGAGTTATGATAAATCAAGCTGTAAATTTATGGGGAGATAAGCCTAAAATGCCGAAACTTGTGTCCCCATAAAGATTCCTGACCAGCGTAGTGGAATGTTGGCTTTTGTTGTGAGCATGCTTTCAATTGGAGGGGGCTTTGGAGTTTATATAGAAGAGGGTCGGATCCTAGGAGACAAAGCGCGGAGTCATAGTTAACCTGCTCCGCTTTGGCTTACATCCGAGAGCAACATGAATGCAGCCTTCTGATTGGAAGGGAAATTGGGAAGGTGAATGGGGGGGGGGGGGGGGGGAAAGCTTGGAGCAAGGAGTAGGGGCAGGTCTGTGTGCATTAAACTGTTATTAATAGAGTAACGAAGTGGAAAGCCATTTGGAAACGAATGTCGCTATCAGGCTTTGTGATGAAAGTTATACTTTGGTATTTTTACAGGTAAATAGCGTCAAATAATAAAAAGGTTGGAAAAAATGAATGCAAACGATAAAATAGTTTGAAGTTTAAAAAACCAGCTGAGTGCAATACACAGTTAAGTTTGCTATTATTGAAGCTGATAATTCTTTTTATTTGGCGCAAAAATACGACAAACACTCGGTAGCATCAGTGTTAATAAAATATTGTGAATGGCGGATTAAAAATGCTAATTGTCAGATTATAGATTTCAAAACATGTATGTGAAAGAGGCTGGCATGAAGCTGGCAGCTACCCCATTCCTAAAACTACACTAAGCTGGGTGGCTTCACGCCAAAGAAATTCAGTGTATACATATTTACAAATGAATAAGCGAGTTATTGTAGTTGTCTTCGGAAAAACTTACCACTTCCGGTCAACATGGTTTGAGGCATAAAAACTTGTAGAGTTGGAATTTTAATGTTCTATTTGCACAGAAAAATACTTCTCATTCGCAGAATTCTCCTCACTGTTTTACTTTTGGGATACTCCTGTACTATCGGCACTTGTTTTCTAACCCAATTTGCGTACAATTTAACGATAATTATACAACTTGCGTCACCTGATGACTCGCCCTCTGTGTTCTCTCACGCCTGTCTCACCACGTTTCTTTTGCTGCGGCACACTTCGGACTTGTTGGTAAATTGGTGCTACCAATTCGGTTGATGGTGATGACGCGTTTCTGTCAAGCAGCTTTTTGGGAAATTGGCTTGGTTGAGGAAAACATGAAGCTGGACTATTTTAATCTTAGCCGCCTTACAATTCAGAGGTTGGCAGCGGAATGTGAATTGGCCAGAAGACGGAATGTGGTGAGTACTAAAAACAGAAAGGACTGTTGGCAGTGAATAAGCATTTCGCACAGTGGTTAATAAGAATTAAATGTGCGGCGCCAATGAGGCTCTGTTAAGTGTTGAGAAATGGGGCAAACGATGCCTGCGGAACATTAAAAAAGAGTTAATAACCGGTGATGTACGTATTAAAATAAAAAGGCATACTATGCCTTGTGAGTTATGCAATATCTCCAGGACCATAGTTACACGATAACTCGTAGAGCGTTATACGTTAACGGGGAAATGCGAGGTGACGTACAAATAAGTTTCTAGTTGCCGGCACAAAAATATCTTACTACCTGTAAATTCTTGCATTTAGTTCCTGCAATGCTTTTCTCTCTTGTGGTTTTTTCTCTGTCCAGATCCGGCCTGATACACAGCCCTCTACGCATGCGTCATGCGCAGCCCTCCTATAAAGGCATTCGGCTCAGAATGGCCGCCATCTCTTTTCCTCAAGCTCTCGTCGAAGACGGTTGCTTCTCTCTCTCCAAGCCAACCTTGGACCGAAAGAAGATCCTTCGCCGGGAAGCATCTCCTTCGCCCGAAGTACATCCTTCGCCCGGAAGAAGATCTTTCGCCTCGAGTGATCATCAGCTTAACGGATGTCTCTTGGCACATCTCTGCTGTTCCTATGGACTCGACGGTAACCCGAAGATCCCGTCTCCACGGGCCAGCCCTCTGCCTGAAGACTCCGAAATCGTCATTCAACCGTCTCCTTCGCCTCCACGATTTCCTTCGTCTTCTACAGCACTTGAACACACTGTCGATTGTGAGCTCTCCTCTCCCCTGTGGCCAATGCCGTCCTTCGCCTCATCCTTCGGCTTCTCCGACACCTTCGCCAAAGCCTCGGAAACAACAGAACGCCACGAAGTCACCTGGACAAACACATCATCTTTTGGATCTTTCGTCGTCTTTGTCATGCCGGTCCTCTCACCCTTCAGCAATTACTACCGGAACTCAACAATTGTATGCAAAGGAAATTATCAACTCATGGACCGTGCCATCGGGGATTTCAAACTACAAAGTTAAACCATCGACCCTGGTGCCTTCTTCGTTATTCCGTAGCAAGTCCTACGTCCAAGAATGGATCTTCTCTTCGGACAACGGCTCGTCCAGGAACAGGAAATACGACACGCCTACCACTTCATCAAAAAGACGACGTTCGGACCTAACCTCCTATAACATGGGAACCGATCTTTAGCCGTCCCAACCTACTATCATCTCGCATTAAGGCACGTCGACCCGTCTCAGTTCTCGACGACAATCTCGACTCGGCCCTCTGCATTGGAAGAATCCCACCGCTGAACACCTCATCCTCGGGACAATTTTGAACAGCAACCGGTTGATCCCTATTAAGATTCTTTCCAAGCTGACAATGACCCTGCAACGGCCATGCCGCTTTATGATCTACTGAAAACTGTTGAAGCCATCATACCTGACTGCTTCCTTTACAAACCCGATCTCTCCTTCAATCAACCAACGTAGGGCAGGGGCCTCGTAACGGGGTTTGGCTTTGGTCTCCGTGACAGAAACAACAGGGAACTCGCTAAAGTTGGACAATCCACCAAGCTCTTAAACACGCTCCTTCGCACCGGCAGGTCTCTTCTGGGAAAAAGCAAACCTCTGGAGCTCGACAAAGACCCACCCGCCCCTTGACCTGGCCGGGAATCTTGGTTCTTTCGGCGATGGCACGGCGAATCCTGGGCACTTCGAAACTTACTAGCAGTCTGAATTTCTAGCTACTGAAGTTAAAATGGATTTTGGAACGACACTTTTCATCCCCGCGAAGGCGGAAATATCATTTGCCGTCCTCAAGGAAAATGACAAAATTCTCCGTCTTGGACTCGGAGCTGCTTCGCAAGCTGGCGTACTGAGCATGGCCGTCAATGCTCTCTGCGAAAAATTGTCTATTGAATCCATTCATCGCAGTGCAAAACACCTTCTCTTTCTCATCTCTGAGCTCTTCAAGAAAGCCCCTTTCGCCACTTTCCATTCTTTCAACTGGCTCAAGAAAGCTCTCAACTCAAGCCTTCTTCTGCGTGAAATCTCCTTGAGCACAGCTTCCAACCTAAATGCTTCGACCGGGCACATTCTTCGTAATTTACCCATTCGTGAGTTGGACACTGTTTTTCGAGGCCTCATCCCCACTCTGGCACCCCACCAGGATATCTCACGTAAGCCGAAACCACAGGCCCCAAGACCTCCTGTAAACCAAAACTTCAGTAAGTCTTCAATTTTGAAGAAGAATCGGACTGCTCACCCTTCTCAACCCTCTCAGCACACAAGTTCAATCTCACTGTGCCGGTCCGCTTCGTTCTCAACACGTCAACAACCGGCCCTTTCACAGTAACCACTCCCACAAGAACAATGCCAAGCGCAGCACCAATCTGGATCGACGAAGCAAGTACTCTTCATCCAGCAACAAAAGCAGATCACGTCACCACCACTGACGCCTTCCTCAACCAGGTGGCAGGTGGCCTAAGTCCGGATCCTTCCAGGGTTCGTAGACTGCCTTGAATTCCTTGAAAAGCCTTAAAATTCAAAACGGAAAAATTCAAGGCTTGAAAAGCCTCGAAATTTGGCAATTAGGAAGAGCCTTGAAATGGCCTTGAATTTTGTTAGCGTACTATGTTTGATGAAATAGTCAATTTATGCTTAAATTCACAAATAAATAAAAAATAGTTCGTCAGCCTAATGCTTATCTTCTGTTAACGATACGATGTGCTTTCGTTCGTATTCACATATAAATATGGTATTGTAAAGGCAACTTGTCCCGCAATGGGGTCAAATTGAATAACTTTTAAATGGATGTTTATTGAATTGTAGAGTATAGGCTAGCAATAAGATTGAATATATTTTAAAGTAATTTTTAATAATGTGGTGTGCAAAACTGCCTTGAAATTGGCTTCGAGTTGGCCTTAAAAAGCCTTGAAAAGGCCTTGAAAATGGTTTCGTCTCTTGTGTACGAACCCTGTCCTTCCACGCCTGGCTTCTACAGCTCCATCTTCCTGAGACCAAAGAAATCAGGAGGCGAAAGAAGGCTTTTCAACTTAACACCCCTCAACCAATTCATGGAAAATCAACATTTCAAAATGGAAACTCTGGAATCCCTCCGTCTTTCGCTGAAACCTGATGAATGGACAATATCCATCGAACACCAAGGTTGCCTATCTTCATGTTTCCCTCCACGCCTACGTTCTCTTCTTCCTCTTCTGCTTTATGTACAAAGGCAAGGTGTAAGAGTTTCGGTGTCTCCCATTCAGACTAAATGCCGCACCAAAACTATTCACATTCATCCTCAAACCCATTCTAAGCCATCTTCACCGTCACCAAATCACTGCAAGCGCATTCCTAGACGATTGGCTACTAAACAACAAATCCCGCCTTCAGTTCCTCCAAAACATGGACTACACCATGTACCTCCTAAACAAGCTTGGCTTCTGAACTCTTCACCTTCTTCTGGGTAGAATTCAACCTCTCGTCTGTAGCCGTGAAACCCTCAAACGGAGGAATAGACAACCTTCAACACTGCCTCTCAATCCTCCAGTCGGAAAATCACTCCCTGATAACATTCCTCCTATTTTTCTTCGTAATTGTGCCAGTTCTCTTTCCATCCTTTTGTTTCACGTTTTCTCCAATTCCATCCTTTCTAGTACCTTTCCTTCTTGCTGGAAGGATGCTCACATCACTCCAATTCATAAATACAGTTCCCCTTTTCTTGTTACTAATTACAGACCTATAAGTCTCCTCTCGTCCATTTCAAAAATCCTTGAACGGTTAATCTACTCTGATCTTTTTGATGAATGTTCTCAACTCAATATTCTTCTGGCCACCCAACATGGTTTCCTACCTAAACGTTCTTGCCTCACCAATCTTCTCTACGTAAGATCCCATTACCAAACTTATTGACGTTGGTCTACCATGTGACCTTGTTTTCTTTTATTTCAGTAAAGCTTTCGATACTGTCTCACATGCTAAGCTTTTGTCTAAACTTACTACTTTCGGTTTTTCTCCTGGCATTATTTCCTGGCTTAACTCCTACCTACTCCTTAGGCGGCAACGGGTCGTCCTTCGTGGTTCCTTGGCTTCACGTTACCTCTGGTGTTCCTCATGGCTCCGTTCTTGGTCCCCTTCTGTTCAATATTTTCATCTCTGACTTACCTTCTGTTATTCGTTCTCCTAGTGCCTGCTATGCTGATCTTCTCTGACTCTGGTTCCTGCAAATTACTTCAAGAAGACATCCAACAAGTTGCGCATTGGGCCTCTACCAATTCCCTTCTTTTTCATACTGATAAATGTCACGTCCTTTACCTTGGGAATAATAATCCTCAATTTCATTACTATCTTTCTGGCAAACTCTTGTTAATAATCATCCTGACCTTGGGATCCTTATTGATAACGCTCTAAATTTCAATCTTCATACTGAAAATTTCATCTCCTTCGAATAGCTTGGCTCACAGAGGTCTCACGGACTTGTGGTTGGGCTTAAAATGTGCGTAAAGTCTTTCGTAAAGCCCATTTTGTGCTGAAACGTTTCTCCAACCTTACACCCTCCCTGTTTGCTATTTTGTATAAAACTTTTCTCCTCCCAGTCTCACCCTGGGGGTTACTGCTCCCAAATTTGTCGTCCCTACAATCTTTACTCACTTAATCGTCTTGAAAACTGCCAAGGTCGCCTAACCAAATGGTGTCACACTATTCGTTCCTTACCTTATTCCGATCGCCTAGGTAAACTTGGGCTTTCCTCCATTCACGATTGTTTTCATCGTGGCGACATGATACTTACCTACCAACTTATTCACAATCTTCTTGATGTGGACCCTGTTCTTTCCCTCAGTCCTCGTGGCCACCCACTCTGTATTTCTGGATCTGTATCTCGGACTAAACTACGTTTTCACTTTTTCACGGAAAGGGTTGTTCAACCCTGGAACTCCCTCCCTCAATCTGTTGTTGCGCTCCTTCACTCAACGCTTTCAAATCGCGCTATGATGCACTAGTTGCTTAACTTCTTTGGGGTTGGGGGGGGGGGGGGTGCTTCGTGCAACGTCAGTCTCTATATCTATTTCCCTAACATCTCTAAACTCGCTCATTGGAAAAATGGACTTGGCTTGTCCCTAACGCCCCTTTCACCATTTTCGAATCGACATTTGGGGCTCATTCCACCTGTTATAAATGCCTCCAAACCAACCGACAACTTCACCTGGGAATGCTACTATTGGTGGACAAACAAGCTCAATCTTTCGCAGACAGTCCCTCTACATGAACCAGTCCCGGACCTTCATCTCTTGACAGATACATCTCTGAATGGATGGGGAGCCCACATCCAGTATGACGAAGTCTCAGGAACCTGGCCTTCCAACACGAAAGATCACATCAGCGTGCTAGAAATGAAAGCTATCTACAATGCACTCGTTCACTTTCAGCACCTTGTAGCAGGAAGAGCAGTCCCAAGTCCAAGCAGACAACACTACTGCCGTTGCTTACATTTGGAAAGAGGGCGGAACCTCCCCCCGACGACTACATCTGATCACGTTAGACATGTTCAAGTGCTGTCAAACTCTCACATGAAAAACACTCATCTACTAGAAGACTTCCATATCTCGACACTTGAAATCC
>JAHWFP010184096.1:155825-199578 GCA_023313725.1 Lithobius niger | reverse complement strand
ACAAGGAAAACGATTTTAATCTCCCTTGCCGCCAGCCTTCGATGCAGGGAAATGCAAGCTCTCTCAAACGATCCTGTTTGTTGCTGCTTCTTTGACAACTGCAAATTCATCCATCTTAGGCCACGTCCGGACTTCCGCGCCAAACAGAGACCCTCAAAACCTTCGAACCCAATCATCATTGACGCCTTACACCAATGACGCCATACGGCCATCCAACTTTCTAGTGAGCACCGCCTCTTACAACATACTGTTTTACAACAGACTGTAAGACGCATTATGTAACTTGGAGAGTTTAGGTAACTCGCATGACTTTTCTAGTCAAAATTTGTACTGGAACTTAATTTCAGTTCATTGCCGAATTTATTTATAAAATTCATCGTTGTGCTTTCCTGTAAAGCTTATTGTCAAAAACCAGTTGACTGATAATGTAAGTGTTTATTTTTATAACACGTCATATTAAAAAACCAGGAGTTTTAAATGCCAGTTTTTCTAAGAGCTGATCTTAATTTGCTAGTGTGTAAATAATTACAAACCATTTTTATTCGAACCTTAGGTTAGCAACTTAAACATTCCCACTGTGGTGGCAGCGACCATTAGAATGGTTTAAACTCGAAACATAGCCTACATATTAGGACAAGTATCTCTATCCCTTGCTGGAGTAGAAATAGCTAAGTTTTCGCTGCAAAAGTAAAAACAGCCACTCTTTAAGTTTATGAAATTACTGGAGGTACACCAGATGTCGGTACTACCTCAAACACCTTAAGACACGTAGCGCCACTACAAACCACTCAATCAATTCATGTCCCAGGTGGCAGTTTCATTTTTGCTCTGGCGTCCCTCCCGAAGGGTTCCACTATACCAGCAAGGTACTTACAGGAGTTCCGGCGGCTGAGTTCTCAGTACGCCGGTTATCAGCGCCTGTTTACTGATGGATCGAAGTCGTACATTGGCGTGGCGTGTGCTTGTGTGTGTAAGGGAGTAACGGTTGCCCATCGCCTTCCATCAGGCTATTATGTGTTCTCTGCAGAGCTTTTGGCTCGGCGGTGGAATGGATCCTTGACCTTCAGGGCACACATTTCATTATCTTTAGTGATTCCATGAGTGCCCTGGAGTCCTTGGCGAATTACAATCCTCGGAACCCCTTGACACAACGTGTCCAAGCTTTGCTTTCCCGCTTGCCTGGCCAGCGGAAAGCCGTGCTTTTCTGCTGGATCCCGGGCCATGTTGGGATAGCAGGGAATGAACAAGCTGATTCTGCTGCAAAAGGGGCCCTTTCTGGCCCTCTTGGTAGGGATCTCAGCCTTGTTCCCTCAGATGCCTTTCCAACTCTGCGTCTGAGGTTACACGTTTTTTGGCAAACCTTGTGGGACAGACAGGACGGTAATAAATTACGGGCCATTAAAGGCACTGTCGAGGAGTGGCACTCGGCGTGCCGCCGCAGTCGCCGTGAGGAGGTTGTGTTAGCCCGTTTGCGAATTGGTCACACCCGGCTTACTGTTTCGTATTGCGGGGGGTTGACCCTCCTGAATGTTCTTGGTGTCGACGGCCACTTAACGGTCCGGCACTTACTTGTTGGTTGTCGCCATCTTAATGGTGTTCGTCGTCGTTTCCATCTTCCGCATGACATTGCGCGTCAGTTGGGCGATAAGTCTGTCCTCCTGTCCGGTGTTTTTCAATTTTTGCAGGAGGTACAGATGTATGACAAGATTTAGATTAGGGGTTTGAATGGCATCTCTGTAATGTGTGGTGCAGTGGCAACCCGGACCACTGCACTGTGACTGAGGTTGGCGCTAATGACCAAGTTGTCGACGCGCCATTAAGCCTCAAACCCCCCCCCCTCAATCAATTCATGGCAAACGATCATTTCAAGATGGAAACATTAGATCAATCCGCCTATCCCTGAAGAAGGACTACTGGACAATCTCCATAGACTTAGAGGATGCATACCTCCATGTTCCACTTCATGCATCAATCCAACATCTTTCGTTTCATGTACAACCACAAAGTTTACGAACTCCAATGCCTACCATTGAACGCAGCACCCCGAATTTTTACCCTTATACTAAAACCAATTCTGTCAAAACTGCACTGGAACTAAATAGAAGCAAGTGCCACCTGGACGACTGGTTATTAAACAACCAAGTTCCAACACAGTTAGCCTCTCACAGGGTCACAATGATCAACCTTCTCAATCAGCTCGTATTCGGTGTGAACTTAAAATATTATGTCTTCCTAGGAGTTTCCAACCTAAAATCTGTACAGTGATGCCATCACCAGACAGGTTAAGGATTTCATATTCCACTCACATCACTTCCGTCAACAGTCCCATCATTTTCGCAAGGAGCTAAACTCCCTTATCGGCAAGACTGACTCCATCTCCTACAGGAGATCGATGACCAGACCATTTCACCACTTCCTCATAGACACCTGGGGACACCAAACCCAGCCAGATACAACTGAACCTAAAGCTTCCAACAGACTCAAGCTTTCCAATAGAACCCTCCTTGGTGGTCAGAAGTCACAAGTCTGTTCCGCTACACGAGCCCCTGCCAGACATCCTGCCATTAACCGATGCCTCTCAGGAAGGCTGGGGAGCACACATAGCCAGTCACGAGACATCTGGACTCTGGTCACGACAGCATCAAGACCACACCAACGTCCTACATTCAGAAAGAGAGTGGAAGGAGGTCTCGCAAACTCCACGAAGTAACCTCGTCATTATTCCATTTCTGCATAAAATTCAACACAATCATTCTTCCACTCCACATCCCAGCAACCGGAATGTGATTGCAGACTGTCTTTCTCGTTGAAAGTTCCCAACAGGAGAATGGACTCGTAAGTAATCCATCTGCGAATATCTCTTAATATGTGGGGTACCCCAATGATCAACCTATTCGCCACGAGGCACAATGCCAGACTTGAAAAATTCTCAAATTCGCCGCAACCGCACACAGCGCAAGTCGCTGTTTTTCAATTTTCTGTATTTATTGTAAATACTTTTTTCTTTGGTTATAAAGCCATCCAGTTTAGTGTTAGAGGGCACAAACATAGGCATCGAATTGCTATGCGTACATTTAACATAAATATATTTTAGTATTTAATATTTTCATTTTAACCAGCGGTGACGATCTCTTGTTTATCATGAAATCATTGACCACCTTCAATTTATTTGCGGCTGCGAATAAAAACATTTAAATCAAAATGCGTTTTAGCATTTCACACTAGCTGGACTATTTAATCGTTTGCCAAGCAAAACAATGTAACATAGTTTTTTCCAATAACCCCTACTGACCCCGGCAAACTTATTTTTATTTACCGGAATTTTTAAAAACCGAATTCTTGGTACTACTTTGCTTTGATGTCGGGGATCGGGACTGGGCTCAAATGCCCGACCTGGAACCTTCTCGTTGATCACAACCTGCTGACGGCTTCAATTCTTCAAGGATGCCACCGATTACATCAGCTGTTGCTACATCGGCCCCTGAAGAGGACCGTTGCTTTGGTATTTGGTCCAGTTCCCCTGGATCCGAATTTTCAGGAACCGGGCCCGGGCGCAACACCCGGCCCAAAGCCTTCAGTGAACCACAATCATGGTTCACCTACAGTGATTCACGGTAATCACAGTTGAAGATGCCTCTGTTTACGTTAACTTTGTAGGATGTACACTGGACGTCAGGTCGCCCGGGACTAAGGAACCGGGCCCGGGGCTTTTGGTGGACCGCAATCCACTGCCCACCTGACCTCCTGACGCATGGCAGACGAACCTTCATGCATATCTATTCCCTCCGTTCAAGCTGCTCCCTCAGGTCCTAGAAAAGATAACCCTGTCCCAAGGCCTATTCCTACTGATCGCTCCAAACTGGCCATCATCAGCATGGTTCCTTCAACTTCTCTAAGTCTCATAATCGACACTCCAAGAAGTCACCGTCCAATACCGGATGTGCTACCACAGTGAAAGGGAACCTTACTCCACCCAAACACCAGCGCACTAAACCTTCACGGGTGGCTACTATCCTCTAACTCATGAAAAAAGCAGGAGTTCATGAAGAGCAAGTAACTCTAATCCAGCACAGCCACCAGGGACTTGACCAACAGAATATATGACAGCTACTGGTCAAAATGGTTTCATTGGTGTGACGGGACAATCAATCGTGTCAACCCTCCTCTATGAGAGCTGCTGAGATTCCTCAACGATCTCTTCAAGGAAGGATGAAATGGATCAGCACTGAACTCCGTCTTCAAGGCTGCAGGCAGTAACAGCCTCCTCGACGACTACCGCATCGCCTCCCTAATCAAATCATTTGAAATGAAACGACCTGCGACCTTTCGCATCTTTCCTGATCGGGACCTATCTTATCGTCCTTCAATCACTGATGAAACCACCTCATGAACCAATGCAAAACTGCCCCATGAATAAATATCCTTACTCGGAATACTGTATTCCTAGTTACCCTTGCAGCAAGCCTCAGATGCACCGAAATTCAAGACTTAAAAATACCATAGTGGCTTTTACTCTGAAAGTTCATATTGTAAAAATGTCAGTTTAGGAGAGACAGAATCAGAAAAGTCATCTAGAAGTGAAAGTTTGTAGAAACTCTCGTGTTAAAATTTTTCGATGAGTTAAATCGGAAGAGTATATGCGTATCAAAATGTCTAGCCACGTTGTCAGTTTCTGGGGGGGGGGGAGGGTGTGGGAAGCCTTAACATTGCCTATTTCCTATAAAAAGTAGTATCTTCGTTTTTATGGGTCAATACACCAAATTAAAGCTGATGAAACGCACTACATAAAAGGTCCTGTCCATCTTTACCGTAAAATCAACCATATTGATGTGGTAAGCAGTGAAACACACTATTTCAACAATTTGATGAGTATTACACTTCTAACACACGTACTGTCAAAACTGTAGCAGATATCATCATTTCACCCATGCAAATTTGTTCTTCTATATTCCTCCTCAAGTTTTGTTGTTACAAATGTAAAATATCTCCCTTAGAAGCAGACCAATAAATTAAAGAAGTAAATAGGAATTTAATAACATTTTCCAGCATTTACTTGAAACCATATCTGACTGAGCAATAACCTAATATTACTGCAATGTGAGTACAGAATGTCACACACATCAATATTGTGTATGATCGTCACTCGGAAGCCTCCTCTCCAGAATTATCCATATATCTGTATGGGTTATGGCATTATTTTTCTGAACAACCGCAACCTCGGATGCATTTCACCCTTTACAAGTGCACAAATAGTTGCTTTGTGTGTAGTCAGTTATGCATTTGAATGTAACAAGACTATCCAAGTTGTCTGGTAATGACGGTTCAGTCGTATAAACCGGCATCAGCAATCCGTTGACAAGCGACCATCCTTTAATTTTCTTGTAGTGGTAGGACAGGCATCGTAACAATTGAATTTCTTTGGTGGAGGAGCAGTACCTCCGTCATATCTTTTAACAGTGCTCTCTCCTGTAGAAAATTTTGGGTAGTGTCGTTCTATGCTGTGTAGTTACCGCCCCATTGCCTTGCTCTCATGTGCATGTAAACTTTATGAGCGGGTGCTTCTTCATTTGCTTGTCTATGCATCGAGCCACTCCCGAAGTTAGTCTAATAGGCAGTTTGGGTACCGCTAAAACCGTTGGTCTCAAGGATGCTATCCTGTTTTTAGAGTCTAGGCATTCGTGAAGCCTGTATACTAAGCAGTATTTAAAAAAAAATATTTAAAGGCAATAATTAAAAAAAGACATCAAGACAATATAGCCTTGTATACAGGCTTCACAAATGCCGCACTCTAAAAAACAGGACAGCATCCTGGGGACCACGGTTTTCCTGGTACCCGAACTAAAGACATAAAGGCAGCCTATGACACTGTATGACTGGAGTGGGTTGGCTACTGTCTTTGTTCTTTGGGGTTGGCATGAATCACTAAAATATGATTCTTGTCATTTTGCAACCCATGTTGGTGGCTTTTGGTTGGATGTCCTAGTTACAGATCTTGCCCTACCATATGGTAGTTGCCTCAGTTCTGTCTTGTTTGCAGTTGTCCCTAATGTCATTCTTGTTGATCTGTGTCAGCATGTGAATATCGAGCTTGTGCTGATGATATTGCGGTCTGGCTTGTTGGCCCTGATGTAGGCAATCTTGCGGAAAAATGATTTCTAGTTGCCGTTCGGAAACTTAGATTACCTGTGGTATTTTTGCATTCCTTTCCTGAGGGATACTTCTCTGTAGGTTAGAAAAGTTCTTACCAGATGGCCACCTGCGTAACCCGGTCTGCGCATGCGCAACCTTCTTATAAAAGCGTTCAGGCGAGGTCCGCCTACCAACTTGTTCATCCAGCCTACCACGGCGGTCGCTCTTCGCTTCTCTGCCTGTTTCACCTTCGCCTTTGTCTATGCCTACGCCTTCAGCTTTGGTCTGCTGACGACTGCGTATCTCACCTGGCCCCAAGACGGTAACGTCTTCGCCCTGCGCCTCGTAGCTTCGCTCCGCCGTGCCCTCTTCGCCCTCGGCTCCAGCGCCGCTCCCTTGACAAGATGTCGGCCCTCGTCCAAGCACCCTTCGCCCAGGACGCCATTGCCTCCTCCCCCAAATCCTCCGCCTTCCGAGCCAAGCATCATGGTCTACGCCTCGTCTCCCTTCGCCAACTACAGCAAGCGAAGACCGTTTCTACTATGCCTAACCCAGTCACCGTCCGCAGCTCTTCACCACCCCATTGCTCTCAGTTTTCGTTCCAGTTGATTCCGACAACGAAGAAGACCGAAACTCAAAACAGTCTGCCACTTCGCTCCACCCACTGCCGGCTGGCCTATGACGATAAATTGCTTTACGCCGCTCACCGGTAACGCCTCCAGCCAATCATTGAAGCGCCTGCCGCTGCGCATATTCTGTCACCACCACTGCCGGCATCTCCAACAACGCAAATCCCAGGCTGCCTGCTTTCGACTGTCGCTTCCGAAGATCGTCCTTGCCATGACAAGTTTACTGTATTAGCAAATCCTCCCTGTTTTGAGGCTCAATCCCTAGTGAAAAGTTGGTTCCCTGCCTGGCTCGCAGCTCCCCTTCTTTGCTCATGCGCCTGAGCAAGCCTCAGTATATAAGTGCTCAGGTCGGAGCATTCATCTTTCTACCTAGGGCACCACCACGTGTGGTTGCTCTCACGAGCTGTCCCTTTGCCATCTCTAAAAGCTGCGGACCATCTGACGTCGGTACGCCGGTTCCTGAATGGAGTGTCGGTTGGACCCTGGCCCAGCCCCCTTGAACCGAATTTCGGTTCTGCTTATCCACGGATGCCCTCGCACCGGGACCGGGACAAAAACGCCCGGGCCATTGTATTTTGTGCGCCACATCGGCTGTCCACTTACTTCTTGAAGACTGCTGTTTCAGTCAGCTGTAGGTACATCGATTCCCAACGTGGATCATTGGTTGTGCTCTGGCCCAGCCCTCATTTTTTAAAAAGAGGGCTGGTATTTGGTCCAGTTCCCCTGGATCCGAATTTTCAGGAACCGGGCCCGGGCGCAACATCCGGCCCAAAACCTTCAGTGAACCACAATCATGGTTCACCTACAGTGATTCACGGTAATCACAGTTGAAGATGCCTCTGTTTACGTTAACTTTGTAGGATGTACACTGGAGGTCAGGTCGCCCGGGACTAAGGAACCGGGCCCGGGGCTTTTGGTGGACCGCAATCCACTGCCCACCTGACCTCCTGAGGAAGCTGCTGGTATTTTTTCTTCGGTTACATCAGTACAATATCCACCCATGTGCCCGACGCCCGAGAACCAGGTCCCATCACCTGAGCCTGGATCATGTCGCTTTGTGAACCAAGACTTTCCATGGACTACGCCCTACTGTCCGCTTGTCGTCTTGCATGTTTCCAGCGCTCGGACGCCCATGCACCAGTCCATCCTCTGTTCACGGGCCTTGGACCCGGTACCTCTTCCTACGGTTCCCTTTTCAGGTCACTGTCCCCCACGTCAGGAATCCCTCGATCACTCAAGATTTACAGTAATGACAGCCTGCCGATCTCCTTTCCAGGCGGTGTATTGCCTTGACCAGCCTCCATGCACTACTTGCCCCTTGCTCGGTTTTCTTTTCCATTGGAACCCTTCTCCATGGTTTCCCAAGGCCATGGGCTTGTTGGGGACACCAAGCGGTACCACAAGGGGGACCACAATATCACTACTTAAGCATTCAGTACGTCCCCAGTCAGTCACCGCCTGTATATTGATGGACCTGCAGACACGCTTCCTCCTCTCAACTACAGCCACAACTCAGTCCTGTCATTCATTATTCACCTGCAAGGAACCGAGGGGGGGGGGGGGACCGACCTAAGCACGGGCCTTGATCCCACTTCATCCCTCCACCCAAGTCAAGTGCACCGTTGGCTATTGTCTTCATCCGCTTTGGTCTCTCGGACTAGTCTTACGAAAAACTTCGTTGAAGTTCGTACTGTGGAACATGATGAAATTCTGAAAAAGTCAATTCACTAAAAAAATCACGTACATTTCCACAAACTAGACACTTACTCCTATGTCCAGCGAATTTTCGACAACGAACTGTTGTCATCATCAGGCTTTTTAGGTTGATTTAGTCCCTGATCACATGTTGCTTCAACTGAAAATGGGCATTTTCTGTTGAGGTTTCGTAAGCATAATGTTCAAGTATTAAAGGTTTAACTCAACTCGTTTTGCACGTCGGCGAATTTTCGATCCTTTCCGCGAATCTTCTTCAGGCCAAGTTAAAGTTATATACACTATTTACACATATTCATGACGAATTTCAGGAGCACTACATCCCGTCCTTCTTCTTTGCTCGTGGTGGTTGGTGGTGGCCGTTCTGCGAGTTTGAATTTAATTGTTTTATGGCCCCTGTTGGGTTTGCTTCAGTGCTGGGATGGGTTTTCGTTGTAGGTGGTGGGGAACGAGTGCATTTACGTTTCTGAAGGCCCCTCTGGTGAGATTGCAGGGGGTTGGTTTTTGGAGATATATGGCGATGGATTCTAGGGCTAGTCTGGGGTAGAGCTTCTCTTTAAAAAGGATTTCAGTGTTCTGGAAGTCGGGAAGATGGCCTGTGTCGACGAAATGTACTGCTAGCCCATCATTTAGGTCGAATTGTTGAACAGCTGATTTGTGCTCTGCATTTCGGGTTTTGATCATGTGTTTGGTGTGGCCTACGTAGGTGGTGGGGCACTGCTTCAACGTTGTTTACAAGTGCCGTTTTTGAACTCAACGGTAATCGTGACCTACTACATTTTTCGTGCCGTTGCACGTCTGCCTGCTGCTCGCTCATTTCCCATCGCCTACTCAATTCTCTTTCCAGTTCACCGTTAACCAGGTGGCTCACGTTAGGATTTGATGGTCCTTGAATGTTCATCAGTGGTTTTTTATGCAATTCATGTTGTTTTAATTGCTACTGATTCCAGGCACCTAAGATGTTTATCTCTTGCTGAGTTTGAGCTCAAAAGTGTCCTGGTTTTTTCCCAATTAATTGTTTGTCGTGTCTCCATGCAATGCACTGCTATTCCGTTGTCCTTCTTATTTCTCACATTTGCCATGTGTTGTGCCAGTCTCACTCGTACTCCTTTTCTGGTTTCGCCAATATATACTGCCTCACAGTCATTGCATGGGACACGGTACACCGCTTCTCTCGTATTCGCTACATGCTGTCGTCCTAGCCAGGGATGATCATGACGAAAGAGTAAAACACGATATAGAAAGTTCAGGTCTCTACAGCCCTACTGAGGAGAATGTGGGGAACAGACCGATGAGTGATCTTCAGTTCAGTTTAAAAAGATTGAAGGATGAAGGATTTTTGTCTAAAGATGAGCTCGAGAGACTGTCTCCAAAACCCCCCCAGATTCTCCTGACTATTTTTGCGCAGGTAAAAACACACAAAGAGGGAGCCTCCCTTAGGCTAATTACATCAGCCAAGGGGGGAATGGCACAAAAATTGGACTGGGAGGTTGCCGAGTCCCTGAAAAAGTATGTGAGAGGCACCAGTAGGCTTAAGAAGACTGAGGATTTACTTAAAGAAATTGAACACCTAGTGCTCGAAGAGGATGAAATTCTGGTCTCTTTCGATGTTGTGAAACTTTTCCCCAGCCTCTCTCACCGGTTGATATTAGAGATGCTCGCATACTCTAGACGAAGGTGGGGTGTACCAAAGAAAGAATTTAAGAAGGACAGGGCTCTGTTAAAAGTGCTTCTAGCCTCGATTTATGTGGAGTACGGAGGGAGAACGTATTGGCAAGTTAGTGGCGCTCCAATGGGCTACTCCAGCTTGCCCATCATTGCGGAGATGGTTTTACAGCACCTTGACGAGATGGTCCTAGGGTCTGGTTTGGGTGTACGGATGTGGAAGCGATTTGTTAGTGATGTTTCCCGGTGCTACGGAAGAGACAACTGGAATGCATTATGGAGAAAGTTAACAACTGGAGGTGTGGGCTGGCCTTTACGGCAGAGAATGAAGAAGAAAATGGGTCACTCCCATTCCTGGATGTGAGAGTGAAGAGGAGTGAGGGAGGCAGATTAAAGTTTGAACCGTATGTCAAACCAATGTCAACGAAGAGGGCCATACCGTACAACTCGGGCCATCCGAAGGAACAACTAAGAGCTATTGCCCAAAATGAATTTGTTAGGCTAGTGAGAAACACTAGTGAAGTGGAAAAAACGAGGCCGTTCTTGGATGAGGCAAAAGAAAAGTTTCTTAGACTGGGATACCCAGGGGGAATGCTGAATCGGCTTAAGAAGAATGCGTACTCGATTGAGTCGTCATCTAAAAGAAGAGAGCGAGAAGTGAATGAGTGTGACAGCAAGACTACGAAGAGAGAAGAAAAACCAAGAGTGAGTTGGACTTACCTTGAGGGAGTGACTGGCTGGATTCGAGACGTCTTGAGGAAGCGAGGCTTGAATGTGTGCTTGAAGAATGTGGAGGGTTTGAAAAAACGTATTAGCAATAAAGTGAAGAAAAGTGTGACTGTCCAACATCAAGCTCTCATGACACAAAAGGAGAAGGATGAACAGGCGATGAGACGTGTAGCGAATAAGAGAGAAGCGGTGTACAGTATCCCATGCAATGACTGTGAGGCAGTATATATTGGCGAGACCAGAAAAGGAGTACGAGTGAGACTGGCACAACACATGGCAAATGTGAGAAATAAGAAGGACAACGGAATAGCAGTGCATTGCATGGAGACACGACATACAATTAATTGGGAAAAAACCAATACACTTTTGAGCTCAAACTCACCAAGAGATAGACATCTTAGGTGCCTGGAATCAGTAGCAATTAAAACAACATGAATTGCATAAAAAACCACTGATGAACATTCAAGGACCATGAAATCCTAACGTGAGCCACCTGGTTAACAGTGAACTGGAAAGAGAATTGAGTAGGCGATAGGAAATGAGCGAGCAGCAGGGAGACGTGCAACGGCCCGAAAAATGTAGTAGGCCACGATTACCGGCGAGTTTGAAAACGGCATTTGTAAAACAACGTTGAAGCAAGATGTGATCAGGGACTAAATCAACATTAAAAGCCTGATGATGACAAGTTGTCGAAAATTTGCTAGACATAGGAGTAAGTGTCTAGTTTGTGGAAATGTGCGTGATTTTTTAGTGAATTGACTTTTTCGGGACTAGTCTTAGATGCCTTTCACTCGAGCTACTGCTCCAAGCCTTACTGCATCCCTGTTCCTCCTTCGTCACCAGTGTCTCTTGGTCATTCAAAACGCTCGGTTTCCTGACCAACAAACGGTCACTTGACCTCTGGCAGTACAACCACTGGCCTCTTTAGTCAACAAGAGGTCTGGCACCTGCATACCACTCCCAGCACTGTGCTCCACGCTCCATCACGTCCCTCCCCCCCGAAGGGAAGGTGGGGGGGGGGAGTAATGAGGAAAGAAGGGAACAAAGGAGCCAGGACTAAAGTCAATCATAACCCCTTTATGAGCAACCAAGACCGGTTCTTCCATTACGGTCCCACAGTTCCGTCCCATGAGAAGAAAGCAAGAGTTACCCGAAAGACTACACCGACGGTCCCCACGGGTTCACCGGCATTGACATCTTCAACTTCGTACTCAAAATCAGTTCCAGGCATTCGAACGAAGAACGACCCATCCGTTACAATCATCTCGACTCCGTCTCTTCTAGAACCCTTGCCACTTCTTCCTGCACTTTGTTCCCACTCGCCAGCTCCTCAACTTTCAACTCGTGACCATTCAACACGGTCATCTTCCCCTACAACAGCTACGGTTCCTCCAACAGTGTTCCCTCGCTCAATTGGTACTTACGACACCACCAGTTCTTCCTGCTCACCTGTCAGTGCAAGTCCTCGCCTTGTTTGTCCAAGTCGGGTATCGCAGCACGCACTGCTGCCAACACTTCCTGTCTCGGTGCCATCGGTTCCACAATCTCAGCCTGTGCCTGCTTCTGCATCTACAGTCCCTCGAGCGTTAGGGTCACCTTTCCCCTCGACCAACACTATTCGTTACACCCTCTTCCGAGGCATTCTCCTTGGACCAGCGGGACTCGCCCAATTTGACTTAGATGTAGCATTGTTTGTAGCGGCCGTCCGAAAATTTTTGATTAACCTGGCCCCATCCCACGCCAACACATTTGAACTACTGACTCTTCGAGCTGAGGTGTCCGACGTACACAACTTACAAACCACCAACCAAGAACAAGACACCACCATTGGTTCCTTCAAGAATCAAACTCCACACTGGCAACTGAAATTAAAAGCCTTCACAACAATAAATTTAAATGGATGGCTCCGATCGTTTTGACACCCACGTAGAGGGCGCACCATGCTTCTATCTCTAAGTCTCCCACAAGGTCACACTTCCAGACGACGGTCGCTCCGTGCTACCACCTCTTCTAGCAACCAGGCATGTAAGCCTGGTCCAGCGGTACAACCTCAAGACTTGCCATGTGGTCACACACAGATATCCGGTTCCCCACAGTCACCGATTCTGGCAGTTTCAACCAGTTCTCTATTCTTATTGGCAATACCAACACTCACGGTTCCACTCACGAATGCTCCGACAGTACCACCCCTCTCCGGTCCACGGTTCCTTTCCGAGACAGGCCCTCTCATAGACGCCTAGTCTGCCGCTTCCTCTGCTATGTATTTCCCGAAAATCGACACATATAGCATCTGGCAATTTGACACTGCTTCCACATTCGTGCTACATTTTGGGGTATTACCCCCATGTTCATTGCCCTCTTCAATCCACCTTCCATGCACGGGCTGTCAACACAAGGCTCCAGGGGTAGCTCTTGGTTTCCGGACTCTGTCTTGAAATAAAAGTAACTATCTTCCAACAAAAATTCCATCGTAAGTAACTATCTAACTAAAATTTTTACATGAGGGTTTCCATCCAGTACATTGAGGAGCCGGTCTCTTAACACGGTCGCACCCTTTTCACTTCCGGATCCTTGATCACCGCCGGACACCGACATTTTTTCTGTACTCAACTTTGACAAGCTTTTCCGGCAACAGTCTTTGTTTAAAACGACCTGCTACAATTCCGGCTCCTCTACAACTCTCTAGCCACTCTTTATGCTTCTGCTATATTTTCTTCTGCATTATTGCAAAAAAAAAAAAAAAAACCGGTGACTCACCACAGTCTACCATTTGTCCCTCCAAAGGTCTACATTGCGCATTTCAAAGGATGCTTCAACTACACTCGTATGGCAGAGTACGACACAAGTACTGACGTTTCTTACCTTCACGGTTACCCCATCAGTCCCATCTTCATCTAGTCCACGGTTTCCCACGTCACGGACACCACCTATCATCGTCCTCGTCTCAGACCCGCTCAGACGTTGCCCTAATTACGGTAAAGTGCTTTTGTCATTTCTTACGTACGAAGCGCATTCCTCAGACCCAGAATTCCACCGTCATCCTCTATGTTGTTGTTAACGTCACCATCGCCTCTGGTCTTTGTTTCGGTTCCCGGTCCCTTTTCACCGCGAACCGTGCCCCAGTCCGCTGAAACCTTTTCGCAGGACAGTCCCTGCTTCAAGATGACGCTTGCTTCACCGATTCTGGGGTCGCCGGCTGGCAACACGGGTACTTGTCAACCTTGGTCCCACCGCCATTGTTTGACGAGGTCTTGCTAATAATATAAGACGGGTAATGTATATTTTCTTCGGCATATAAAAACTTACCAGGGCCACCTGGTTGAAGTTTGTTTTTATTGCCTAAATGAAAATATACATTACCTTTAATTTACCCCCCGGCCTCCCCTCTTGACACCAAGGTTTCCTGAGAGGAAGAAAGATGATAAATGCTCCTACCCGAGCACTTATGTACTGAGACTTGCGCTGGCACATGCGCAAAGAAGCTGCAAGTCCGGCAGGGATGCTAACTTTTCACTAGGGATTGAGCCTCAAAATGGAGAGGATTTGCTAATAATGTAAGACAGGTAATGTATATTTTATTTAGGCAATAAAAACAAACTTCAACCAGGTGGTCCTGGTAAGTTTAAAAGTTTTTTGAACTCTGGCTACATCTTTTTTGTTTACATCGTCTCCTTTCAAGTTCGAAGAAGCACGTGAGCCTGGCCTCCGATATTTACTGGGCCGATCTCCCTCATCGTCGTTGATTTTCGATGTAAACAAAAAGGATGTTGCCAGACTTCAAAAAACTACTTTTATTGTGTGGCTGATAAAAACAACAGCTCAGTTGTCGCAATTAGCAGTTGCACTAGTGCTTTTAAAAGTGTATTCTTGAAGTTAGGATTAGTAAAAATTAATTGTATCTTTAAAATTCTGTTACCGTAAATGTGATGGACACAGAGCAAAGGAATAAATGAATAATGCCAAGGGCGAAACGAATACGGTTTCAGCAAGCGAATGAGCAGAAACGTCTGCGTGTTTGGGGCTCCATTCAACTGACTGGTGACACCCAGGCCTGGGACAATTTTTACCAATTGATCATTTAATATTAATTAGCTCTCACCCACAAAGATTTCTAGACTGGCTGTTTCGCCCTTGTTTGGGCTCGTCAGTAGAGAATACTTTGTGGAGGAGAGCTAGGCTACGCGTAGCTAATTGATATTAAATGAATAATGCCTTTTGATTTACCCTATTTTGCAAAAGTTGTCTATTGCATCCTATTTTTCTGTGTGCTAATATAGGCATACAACCTCGAGGCAAAGTTTGCTGCTAGAACTAAGGATGGTCGAGGCAATTGCAAGCAAACTCGCAGCAATTGACATCAACTGTTTCTAGGCCTACTGCATAGTTTTTTAATAGTTCGTGCAAGGTTTAGCTTACTTTAGTTATTGATGTATAATTGGATTAACCAGGTTATTTGATTTTGCAGTTGGAATTCCAACAATAAGATGGTGTGGCTCTGAAGGCGACTACAACGTAATGGTAATGGAGTTACTGGGACCTAGTCTGGAAGATTTGTTTAACTTCTGCTCAAGAAAATTTAGTCTCAAAACTGTGCTTCTTCTAGCAGATCAGTTGGTAAGTATAGGATTTTTGTATCATTGAGAAGATGTATTCACAGAAAAAAACTGTTATTGAAACTACTTTGAAACTCACAACCATCCAGTTTACTGCTTACATTTATGGTTGTACACTTGAAAAACACCGATACCTCCCGTATCTCACTAATTTTCAACTAACTGCTTCAGGCTTGGCTTCCTCAGGCATTCATAAAGTTCTGCACAAATTCTGGCTACATCTTCCATGTTTTTCGTCTCCTTGCTTGTCGTTCAAAACGTCTGTAATTTGTGACCTCGGTATTTATAAGAATGACACGCTCTCTAGTTTCCCGACCATTTGTATTGAAAATGAGGGCCCCTGAATGTTATAAAGTGGGACTGGTTTTGAGTTTTGCACTGTATGGCAATTGCCAAATTGGGATATGCAGCAGGGCTGTTAAATAGACCTAAGTGATTCGCAGATAATGTGAAATTTTTTGTCCCGATCGACCTACCAAAACAGTTTCTTGCTTTTTGAATAATTGTTGGTACTGAAATGATGATTGACACTTGAAGAACATAGGCACTCGTTCTTATTCATAGCTAAAATAAACTTAAGATAACCAGTGAGTTGCGCTTTAATGACGAAAATATCATTACCATAATGCTTCCCACACCAGTGAGCCTTAAAGTTGCGAACTAAATTCGCACGTAAAATTGTCTCAAAAAATTCTAATTCATTGCATTTACACCACGGCTGTTGACGTCACGCTAACTCAATGCAATGCTAAATTTCCGTAGGTTAAATCCCGTTAACCGTGACCGGAAATGTGCGTCATCTCAAAAAGTGTGGGTTGTCAAGTTACCCCCACACTTTTGATACATCGGATCACGCGACAGGAACGCACGCACCAACAACCAAATGCAGCACCCAAAAACGTAATGCAATAAAAACGTACAAAAGGAATTACTTGCCGGAATGTCCCCGAGTGAAATCTTTTCCCCGGTGACTTGCACATGTCTGGCCTATTGTCTGTGGAACAATGCAGCGTGCACCTTCATCAGATAGTCCGGTGCAATTAGATCAATGTTTGACGAAGTTTGGAAAAAAATTCCCATAAAGATAAAACTTTACAGATATGCCCAGAAATACTCCCCGAGTGACGTACTAAAAGTTCCCTAAAATCCCACTGGAGCTTTCGCCGTCAGTTTGAAAAAACCAAATTGTATATTTTTTAAATATCGCACGAACGAAAATTCCTCCTACCGAAAATTTTAGAGAATAAATTAAAGATAGCCAAAATCTCTGCAAGAAAAGGTCCTTATGATGTTTTCGTTAAAACTAAGTTTTTTTTGCAGTCCACTAGATTACTGAAAACCTGTGATGAATTTTTAAAAAATGGCCACCGCCTGCTACCAAATTGTGTATTTTTCTTAAGTGTCACACAAATTGAAGATAAAAGAAATCTCTACAAGAATATTGTCCTTATGTTTTCGTTACCGTTTTTTTTTTTGCAACTGGTTTACTGAAAACATAATGAATTTTGAAGAAATGGCCTCTGCCAGCTACCAAATTATCTATTTAGTGGAGGGGTGTGGCTGAAAAAGTTTTACATCTGGCAACCAATTTGCAGAACACAACATTCTCCCGTAATCCCATGTTGCGGGCCCCCCCCCCCCAATGTTTTTGATTGCCCTCGAAAATCCTATTTTTTATATGCGCTCTCATGAGTTCTCACTGCTTGTTCCAGAGAAAGAAAGTTGGCTTCCCTGCCAGTCCTGTAGTGGTCCCACTGCGCATGCGCGGCGCATTACCTCCGTTCCCCACGGTTGTTACCAACACGTCCGCATGCATGCCTTCCATTCAGGCCCATCATCTCCCTACTGCGCGTTCTTTGTGCAGCCTTCATCATGTACAACTATGGGCGGCACAACTTGCCTCGTCCTTCAATGCCACGCGAATGCAACTGCGCTTCCAGCTCCTCATCCCATTCGCTCCTCTTTGCTGTTCCTCCTTCGTTCCTTAGGCCCCTTCACATCCTCTGGTGTTTAGAGAGAGCTCTTGGTTCCTGATTCGGACGGCTAGTGCATCGTTGCCGTCGGACTGGACGTGGCTTGCTTCCACTCAGTCTGTTTGGCTACGATCCACTAGACAACAATCCCCTGGACGGCAGTCCAGTTGGCATCGATCCACAAGACGACGGTCCGCTTAGCGTTCGTCCGCCTGTCTGTTCGCCATCCACCATGCTCCTGTCCACCGTCTATCTATCTGTCGGCCTGACGGCAGTCCAATTGGCATCCATCCGCAGGACGGCGGTCCGCTTGGCGTCCGTGCGCCTGACAAAGTCCTCTTGACAGCGTTCCGTGGGTACAGAATCTGCCTAGCGGCGGTTCACTCAGCATCGCTCAGCTTAACAGCGATCTGCTTTCTTCGCTTTGTTTGGCGTCTGTCCTCTACATCGATTCCCCTCCTCGGCCTCGTTTTTTGTCACGAGTGAAGCATAAACTAAAGAAGTGGGGGGGGGGGGGGGCAGACTGGCTGCCGTTTAAGTGCTATAGCATCACGTTCCTTACGCCGCTCGCTCCGCTTCCTAGCCCTCCATCCGTGGGGTAAAAAGGGAATGCTTGCCACACGTTCCGGCAATATATTGACACCCCGTTCCTGTCTCCACTGTTCCGTCTCGGCTGCCTTTCGTCTGATGCCAGACGAGTAAACAAACGGTTTAAGTTGCAGCTGTCCCTCAAGCTACGTTTTTGCTGCACGTCCCACTGTTCACACTAGGGACCGTCTGAGTCGCAACCCACTGTACAGGTTCCTGCGCAGCCTCCATTTATTAACGTCGAAGCACGACAGCAGCTCCCCCCTTTTCGACGCTTTCCTTTCGGAACAAATCCCCGTTCTGTTCCCCTATCCTTCCACCGTCCTCCTGGTCAACCTCCGTTGCCGCTAAGTGTGAGGAACCGGGGGGGGGGGGGAACGTATCCTCCCGCACGGACACATGGAGTACTGGCCACCAGCATCCTCCTACCTACTCACATCAATTCATTCAGGACTAACGATAAAGATCTATAACTTTATAGCTCGTGTCCGTGCCAGTCCCATGCCTATTGCGCATGCTCCTGCGCAGCCTCCATCCTGCGGATGACCACGGACGGCACATCTCACCTAGTCTTTCCTCGTTACCACCGTTCCCACGGTTGTTGTTTCCACGTCCGTGTGCACATCTGCAGCACGCTTGCCTCCAATTCAAACCAGTCATCGTCATACTGCGAATACTCTGCGAGGCCTCCGTTATGTATTATCATGGGTGGCACACATTTGCCTAGTCCCTCCTCATTACCTCAGTTCCCCATGGTTGTTACCAACACGTCCGCATGCATGTCCACATGCATGTCTTCCATTCAGGCCCATCATCTCCCTACTGTGCGTTCTTTGTGCAGCCTTCATCATGTACAACTATGGGCGGCACAACTTGCCTCGTCCTTCATTGCCATCATTCCCCACGGTTACTGCTTCCACGTCCACAGCACACTCACCTTCGACTCCGGTCGATCCTTAACAGGGGATCACCCAGGGAACCACTGGACGGCTTGGTGTCCTTCGTATCACCGGTCCTCTGGATGTCGTCCGCCTCCCTTTACAACAGCAAGTATACCACGCGGCGGATTAGCGTCCCCTTCATGGAGACTTTCCTGTCCACATCACACCATTACAACGTCAAGACCTTCTGCCCTGTCTCCTCGTGGACCTTCACCTAGCTTTAGTACAGTATTTACTGTTTGCATCTCCGACCACCTGTACAGGCTGTCCTGCCATCTTCACCATCCGCATTGCTATTAATATCTTCGACATGTCAATCTCCAAGCAAGCTGGCGGACCGGTTTCCAGTCTCCAAGTTGCTGAACTTCTGAATTCTTCTCTTCACAAGCCGTTCCGTTTCAATCCGTCCACCTGCACATTGGCCTGGGTCTTTCATGGACCATGTTCCTCTGTCCTCCTGCTTCCTGACAAGGCTTCGTTAATCCGTCAATCTGCCGTTCCTACAGAAGGGTGACAATGAACACTACAAGGATCTTCAGTCAGCTTCTCGGTTCATCTCCTATGTTCATCTGCGACCAACGTCGCGTTGCTGTGCTGTGCATAGTATCACCATTGCTGGGCAAGGAAAGTATGATCCTCCCCGTCCGTGGGGTTTTCACCGCTCTGGCCGTTCTCTAGTGAGACGTTCCTTCATCACATCCATCATTTTAATTAACACTGGAATACGGTCCACGGGACGACGATTCACTTCACAACGGTCCGCTTACCGTCCTTTCATTCATACCACATGCCACTTGGCGACGATCTGCTTAACAGCAGTCTGCTTGACGACGCACCAACAAGCCAACCTGCCGTTCCGTGCCTTCCCAGCCAAAGGTTCGGACGTGTTCCTTTCAAGACATATTTCCCATCCTCTGTCCTCCCTCGGTCCTCCTGTTCAGCCTCAGCTGCCACGAGGTGTGGGCTGAGAGGGGGGATACATCCTCCCCTACAGACATGTGGAATTTATATAAATATTAAACCTTCCTGTCTTCATCGGCCAATGCACTTCCTCTCGGTTCCAAGAGGAACCATTACCCGTTCCCCAACCACCGGGCTCCATCCGTTTGCCCGTTCCGTTTCAATCCGTCCACCTGCACATTGGCCAGGGTCTTTCATGGACCATGTTCCTCTGTCCTCCTGCTTCTTGACAAGGCTTCGTTAATCCGTCAATCTGCCGTTCCTACAGAAGGGTGACAATGAACACTACAAGGATCTTCAGTCAGCTTCTCGGTTCATCTCCTATGTTCATCTGCGACCAACGTCGCGTTGCTGTTCTGTGCATAGTATCACCATTGCTGGGCAAGGAAAGTATGATCCTCCCCGTCCGTGGGGTTTTCTCCTCCCCTGCAACGGCCACGACTAATGCCCGCCGGTCCTCCGTTCCTTGCGGTTCGATCTTCCCATCATAGACCTCACAAGTTTTAACCGTGTGTCCTCAACACTTCGATGCCTCTTCCACGATCTTCGAGGCTACTCCCGGCAGCCGCTCTTCCTACACATCACTCCCAGTGTTTGGGATTGCCCATGGGCTGCCGAATGCGCCCTGTCACAGAATGCTTCACGTACCGGCTTGTCTCTTTCCGTTACGGGCCTTGGTTTCCTTCCATCTGTTTTCGGTTAAAACTGACGATCCGCCTTAT
This sequence comes from Lithobius niger, assembly GCA_023313725.1. Classification (NCBI taxonomy): domain Eukaryota; kingdom Metazoa; phylum Arthropoda; class Chilopoda; order Lithobiomorpha; family Lithobiidae; genus Lithobius; species Lithobius niger. Next base: position 178,916 of record JAHWFP010184096.1, on the reverse strand, counting down.
CTTCCAGTCTATGCCTGGTTAAGATACGTTTTTGTTGCCCTCTTCGGTTTCGCATTATTTAAACCTGTACAGTAACTTCGTTACTCTGATATTCCCTAAGGGTCTCAGTCACGTATTAGCGGCTGTTTCTCCTTTACCCTGGAACCTGTTTGCATCCGCTGCACCACGAGCCGCTTCTGCTCCTAACGTCCGCCTCGGTCCGCATTTATACCCACACATCCCACGACGGGAATGCATCCCACGTTGGGCATTTCTCCATCAACCCAGAATCGTCTTTCTCACGTTCGGTTGCTTTCAGGTTCGTTGAGTCAGTTGACTTCAGGGTAGCCAGTCTGTACCCAGGGCAACCGTCACCAAGGACCCACCCCCGGTGACATAGTCTGTTGAGTGCATATAAAAAAAACGGGTAATTTAGATTTTCGAGGGCAATCAAAAACTCTCTCCAGCTAACCTGGTTAAAGATAGTTTTTGTTGCCCAACCGAAAATATACATTAACTGTTTTTTTCACAAAACAGCCTGCCCTTCCTTCCCTCTTAAGTTACCTTGGTGACAATTGAGAGGTTTATTAAAGAGATGAAGACTGGTCCGGCGCCAGCGCTTATATAAGGAGGACTGCGTCCGCGCATGCGCAGTGGAACCACTACGGGACTCGCAGGGAGCCAACTTTCTTTCTCTGGAACAAGCAGTGAGAACTCATGAGAGTGCATATAAAAAACAGGTAATGTATATTTTCGGTTGGGCAACAAAAACTATCTTTGCTGGAAAGATAGTTTTTTGGGCTGTAACTCTTCAACCGTCAACAAATCAAAAGCGTAATATGAAGCACAAACATTCGGCACACAAAAATGATATACATATTTTACGTAAAGGCAACCCTTGGAACCCCAAAATAGTATTTAAAGTATATCGCCCATTATTTGCGTGAAAGCTCCTTTTTTTCAATTGGTTGTTATAGGGATTTTCGTCTTCAAAGTGCTCTTGCCAGCCCTCTAATGCGACCATTCATAAAGTACGTCACGCTCGAAGGGGAGGGACGGGGGGGGGTCAGCCCAGTGTGACAAAACGTGACATGGGGAGGGGGGGTTGAAAAATGTGACGTCACACTTTTATATTTTTATACATCTTTATTATTTGTGTAAGAAAAAAGTTGAATACAGTACTCTGACATAAATGATGTGCTATGGAGTCTGAATAGAAAAGTAAGGGGGTGTAAAACTGCTTCTGTTTGAACCTGTCACCATTCTTGAAGTTATTTCAGCTATTTCCTTTTTCTCTTCATTTATTTGTAGCTGGTCATTTTAAACTCATGGCAGAAAAATAATCTGTTTTTAAGAGTTCTGTGTAGGCCGAATAAAATTGCAGTTTCAGAAAAAATTGTCCGGGGGGGGGGGGGGAGTTCAGTGTGACATACTTTTTTAGGGGGGTATGAATAAGTGTGACAAAATGTGACATGGGGGAGGGAGGGAGGGGGTCAAAATTAGGCCAAAATAGCGTGACATACTTTATGAACAGTCCCAATAGCTGGAACTGGACATGCCTACGATTTTCTAAAAGGTGGAGATATATTCCTTGCATCAGTCGTAACAAATTGTTTACTGGAGATAGGAAACGTCCTACGCCCATTAGGGATGTGCGAGTAGAAAAATTTTTAATTCAAGTCGAGCAGAGCCGAGTTTGCAACAGAAGAATCGAGTATCTAGCCGAGTTCGAGTATTAGATGGAAATATTTTGTTTGCAAGTTTTCCTTTAAGATAATAGGAGCAAAGATGGTGCTTAGTTCACTGTGTGGGTCATAGTTTTCCAGGTTTAAGGAGATAACTGGAAATGGTTTCAGTTATTGACTTTTAATCTGCACCACTGGAATGCTCTCGTCGAAACGATCGATTTGGTGTATTGGAATGTCAAAACGGTCCAAAATTGAAGAAGTTATCACATTTTCACCGGATTTGAGTTTTTCGAGTATGGACGCGAGCAGAGTTCGAGTACAAGTTTCATACTCTGCTCGAATTTTTGGAGTATCGCACATCCCTAACGCCCATTTAAAGGTGAATGAAGTAATGGCGTAGCGGCGAAAGCGTACGAATTCAAAGTGCTCGTGTAAACCCTCTAATAGCTCGAAATGGACATGCTTAGGATTTTCTGATTCTTCCTATCAACCTAACTGAAATTGTTTAGGTTAGATAAGGACTAAAGAAGCTCATAATCCGCGATTCCGCGATATGTCAGAAATCGCGGATCTCAAATTAAGCTTCTAAAACTGTTTATTTTCAGTGGTACCTTATTATTTTCAACTTCCGGTTCGTTTAATGCCGCGTGGATTATCGTGGAAAAGTAGTTTACTCGTGGAAATCACATATTTCCCCGTAATCGCGCGTTTTTTATAGATCTCGGCAGTTTTCATACTTAATTTCGTTCCATTAAATTGTAGGAAATGAAATGCGCCGGACTTCGTCCGTCGCGTTAACTATTGCTTTATTGCGCATGCTCTGAGCAAGAAAACCGTTTTAAAACTACAGCGGTGCAGCGCTTTGTGCAGCGCGGGCACGTAAGCAGAAACAAACAAAGAAGAGCAATGAGCTTAAACTCGTGGCCGCTCGAATTCAGTGGCGGCGCTGCTGATGCGTTATCTATTGTCTTTGTCTTGGTCAAGCTGAACTTCCGGTCTGTGAAACGTGGTCGCGTTGTCGCTCTGCCAACCGTTTAAATAAGAAATTTGAATTTTTATTTTGTTTTCATCGTGCCGTTTAGCGAGATGAAGCGAGCCAAATCATCAACCAGCCAACCACCAGCGAAGCGTGCGAAACGAACTCCAACTTCTCATTTGCCGGTGAATATCAGTGCTGCGGATCGGGCCAAATGCTACCCAAATCTGTTGTATGCCAGTGACGGGTTGTTGTTTTGCAAAGTTTGCAACAAGACGATCAACCATTTGAGGCTGGATACCATCAAGCATCATCTGCTTAAATCCGAAGTGCATAAAAGTAACGAAGCTAGGCATGCAAAAAAGAATTCAGTGGAAGCAAGCGGGAAACGCCAAGCAACGTTAGGTGAACTGTATTCTGGATAGGGCTGGTACTTTCCGGTTTTTTAGTTAACCGTTTAACCGGTTTTTTTTCCGGTCGGTTACACGAAAACCGTTTTTCCGTTTTCAGCAAAAAATACAGCAAAAAAAAATTTCACCACTGTGTAATACATTATTAAAAAACAAAGCTGAAAAAAATAATATGATTTAGTCCTTGGTAAGACAAGCGCAATTATTGACTACATTTTGCATTTTGGGATTTAAACTAAAAGAAAGTTGATAAATTTAAGTACTTATTTTATTAAGAATTTTGACTTTATGTAGCTTTAAAATTTCTACAAGATGTCAAATTTTACATCTTAACGACAACGTGAGCCAAAAACAAAACAACAAAATTTAATACGTTTTCGTTAATGTTCCATTAATTTCAAATTATGAGCCAGAAAAATTAGCATGTTTGCGTTTTCGGGTAGCAACGCATTTCGTTTACGTGTTATGACGGCGCTTCCCTGCCGTTCGCGCTAGGTATAGACGAGTCCACTTCTCATGACGCGGGGAGGGCAGATGCTGGCCAGCATGTCTTTAACTGCCTCGTGTACGCGCTGGCGATCAGCAGTTTGTTTCGAAGAAAGTAAGCAGCTTCGATGGGACAACAAGCCCATGCGAAATATTTGTAAATAAGCTGCCCCCTACCCACCCCGGTTTTCTACTTTCACTGATTTTGAGTATTTGGATTAGTAGGCCTAAATGATGACACTTGGCTATTTTTGGCTCGTTCACCGCGGTTTTTGAATGGTGCCCGCATCAAACGTTTTTCGGATATGGGTTTTATAATCCGTGTAACCGAACGTGGAACGGTTTCCGGTTAACCGTGTAACCGTGTAACCGATCCCAGCCCTAATTCTGGAGCTAGCAAGGCGGCTGAACAGCGATCCGAAATATCATCAGACTTAATCAAAGCGTTTGCAGCGGCAAATATTCCTCTGGAAAAAATTAATAATTCTGCATTTCGAGAATTTTTAACAAAACATGTGAAGGGTGGCGGCGCAATTGCCCAGGCTTCAACGTTGCGCAAACACATCGACACGATGGATCTCCATTCTGAACACAAAGCTAAAGTCAAGGCAATTGTGTCAAAGGCCCAGACTGTTAGCATAGTAGCCGATGAAACCCAAGATGCCAAAGGTCAGTTTGTGCTAAATGTGCTTGCTATACCATGCGTTATTTCAATTTTAAATGAAAAATTGGTGGACCCTCAAGTTTTAGCACCTAGGCCTACACCAGTTTTAGGAAACGATTTGGAATCACTAGATGCAGATGGTGACATTGCCGACTCCAATGTTTCCATCCTGAAACCGTTGCTGTTGGATACTGTGTTTTTAACAGAAGTGAACAATGCGACAGTAGGGCAAGCCATCATAAAAACCTTGTCCAACTATGACATAAAATTCGACAACGTGATTGGCTTTTTGAGCGACAATGCAAAGTACATGCTGAAGGCGTACAAAGAAATTGTGTCAGCAATATGCCCAAATTGTGTCCATATCACTTGTTGGGCTCACATTTTAAATCTAGTTGGCGAGACTTTTCGGGCAAATTTTCCCGTTGTTGATTCATTTGTGTCAAAAATGAAGAAAGTTTTTAAAAATTCAGCACGGCGCAAAAGATTTTACGTAACCTTTCTTCAAGAGAAAGGATTAACGAACGTCCATACTCCTCCTCAGCCAGTCATCACTAGATGGAACTCGTGGTTTGAGGCAGTGGTTCAACATAACTATTATTTCAAATACTACGAAGAAATGATGCAAGAAATTGCTGAAGATAGCACAGAAGTGCCACCTGCAGTTGAAGCAGTTTTGGAGCTAATTGCGGACAATCCACACATGGATCTATTGCTTCGATTCATCGCTGTCAAAAGCAAGCGCATACGAAAACTGATCAAGTTAGCCGAATCTCAAGAAATCCAGACTCACTTAATCTACAATGCCATGAGTGATCTCTTGACATGGGCGGAGGGTTCTGCAAAGAGCGACTACCAAACCTTATCAGAAAAACAAGGCCTTTCCAAAAAAAAAGCCAAAGAAGTCAGTTTACTGATGACAAATTGTATGTTGGCGTGTGAGGCCAAACTTCGGGCGTATGTAGAGGAAAATCATCAGCCTGGGATTAGGTTTTTGAGAGCAGTGAGAGTGTTTGATCCAAAACAGGCTGTCCTTTTCAAAGGCAGATTTGACGAAGTGATTCAAGATCTCCCATATCTGAAATCAATTGCCAAGAAAAACATGACTGCAGTAAAGGAGGAGTTTGCTGTATATGTTAAAGCAGCTGCTGACTTTGTCTTACAGAATACACTCACTCCTGCAACTGAAAACAATGTTGATGACAAAGCGAAAGATCACGAAGTAAATGATTTCGACGATGCAACAGATGAAGTGACTGACGAAGGCGAGACAGACGATGCATCTAAAGGAGATGGAGTAACAACTACCACACCGAAGGAGAAGTCTACCAGCACAACTGACTTGCTCTTAGTTTGGAACACTGTAGACACTCGTACCCCAACGTTGTTCAAAGCAGCTATGTCTTTTCTTTCTGTGCCTGTTAACTCTGCTGACGCCGAACGTTCATTTTCAACTTACAATGCTGTGTTAACGGATCGACGCCATAAACTTACACAGGAACATTTAAGCTTTTTTTGTGCTCTGTACTTCAATGGACGCTATGGCATCCTGTAGCCTAGTGTGGTATTTTAGAAGCTTGAAAGTTGAACAATCAAATAATTGTTCAACTTTATTTCTTAGGCCTCTGCAGGTCTATGCAATGGTTTATTTATTTTTTAAATGGTGATGCAATAAATAGCTTACCTTTTTTTTTATGTTTTAGTTGTCTAGTATTGCTTCTCCATAAAAAACTTTTGCAGTAGGCCTACATATAATTCTTGAGTGTCTCATGTTGAGCATACAAATACAGTATATCGTTTTGTGTGTTCGTTACCTCTAGTAGCCTATATAAGTATATAACCATAAAAAAAAACGTTGAGAAGTAGGCTTACGCAGTGTCAATAATTTATAATTTCTCAAAGTGTCCGGTTTTTCTGTTCAGTTTTCTTAAGTTGAGCTGACAAATTCATTGCGGTGGAAACTTAACTGAGACTTATTTACATTCTACAAGAAAGGCTATTAAAAAAAAGTTGTTTCTGAGGTATCGCCTTACCAGTTACCCCAAAATTCTTGATTACACCAACCTTTTTTTTTTTATTTTCTGGTGTGCCATGTTAACTGGCTTTTGCACAGGCGTAGGATGGAATTAGGCTACTTGACCATTTTTATTTGAAAAACTAGATCGAAATTCTTCAAGGTAACATCCCCCCCCCTCCCCCCCGTACAGAACTGAAGGGCTAAGGATATGAACTGGATACTTGAAAAGGTGTGTTAGGTGATGCTTTTTATTTAAACTATTTCTTTCAAGTTTAATATTTTTTTGTCAACAATTTAACAAAACAAAAAAAAACCACTTGCTTGCATAATAATATAGCTTTTGCCCGAGAAACAATTTAAGTTTTTTAAATGGGGAAAAAATCTTTTTCGTCCGCGGAATATCGTGGAAAATTAATTTTATTGCCGCGGAAAGCCGCCGAAATGCATGTAATTGTTGCCGCGGAACACCACCGAAAAGGAAAAAAATTAGACGCGGATTTTTAAACTTTTGGCCGCGGACAATGAGCGACTTTAATAAGGACCGTCCTACGCCTATTTTAAGGTGTAGATGTAATTGCTGTAACAGCTAGTTTCAATTTCAAAGTGTCATTGTAATGTCGTATTTGTATCTACGCTAAACAATTTTGGTGAACAATTTTTTCTTCACCTTTAAGTGGGCGTAGGACGATCCCTTCTAAGTTAAACAATTGCGGTTAAGATTGCTGGAAAGAATAGATCCCCATCCTTCAACAAATCTTAGCATGTCCATTTTGGGCTATTAGATGGCGTGCAAGAACACGAAAATCACTGACCAACCAGTTAAAAAAAAAGGGAGTTTTCGCGCAAATTAAAGATTGTGTGCTGAACTTTTTTGCTTCACATTGACCGTTAAAGACTTAAGGCCTCTCCAGACAGAAGCAAATTTCGTGCGAAGCTATGCGTGACTACGTGCCTACAAGGTCAAAAGTGCAGTAATCGTGTGGTTAGTGTTGCGTAAAGACGAATATTGAAGTATTTTTTTACACCGTAGTGCGTCGGCGTGCAGCCGCGAGCAGCCAGTCTGGTTAGGGCTTTACACCAAAAAAAAAAGTTTTTTTTGGGGGGGGGGGGCATGAAAACTTGACTCCTCTAGCCATGTATTAACTGAAACCAAAAGGACAAATTGGTTGCCGGATGTGAAACTTTTTTTCAGCCACCCCACCCCACTAAATAGATAATTTTGTAGCTGGCAGAGACCATTTCTTCAAAATTCATCACGTTTTCATTCAGTAAACCAGTAGATAGCAAAAAAACGAAGGGTTTTAACGAAAACATTATTAATTTAGGTCTCTGGGCGATATTTAAGAAAATAGAAAATTTTGTAGATATTTTAGAAAATATCCCACTGGAGCTTTCGCCACCATTTTGAAAAAATGGGTGGCAGCCATTTTTTCAAAATGGCGGCGAAAGCTCCAGGGGGATATTAGGGGACTTTAGTATGTTACTCGGGCAGTATTTCTGGACATATCTGCCAAGTTTCATCTTTATGGGAATTTTTTCTGACCTAAAGTGCTAATTGCACCGGACTAAGAAATCCAGGCAAAAAACGAAGTACAAATCGAGGTTCATATTGCTTCAGGCTGAATCGGAATTTGAACTTGCCGCGTTTTCCGTTGGATCACTGATCTTTATTGCGCGCTCAAACTCTGATTTCCGTTGCCTGCTGAGATTTCTGGCGAGTTCTGGTCACTAGGCGGTCGATGTTCGGATAGGATGGATGGGCAATGTTCATGAGTGCTGCACCATGCTTCCGAAATTGTTTGATTGCCAGGGATCCCAACCCACGAAGGTGGGCGTTGTTTGGTGTATTGAATTTCAGCAAGACAGAGGTGAGTTTCCCACGCTATCTTTTCGTTGGTTCACAGAAATTCCATTTAGTGGGTGTGATGTTCGCACTAGGGCTGGTACTTTCCGGTTTTTTAGTTATCCGTTTAACCGGTTTTTTTTTCGGTCGGTTACACGAAAACCGTTTTACGTTTTTAGCCAAAATTAAAAAACAAGCTGAAAAAAAATATGATTTAGGCCTTGGTAAGACAAGCACAATTATTGACTACATGTTGCATTTTGGAATTTAAACTAGAAGAAAGTTGAACTTGATAAATTTAAGTATTTACTTTATCAAGAATTTTGACTTTATGTAGCTTTAAAATTTCTACACGATGGCTTAGGCCTATTTACGACAACGTAAGCCAAAAACAAAACAAAATTTAACACAACGTTTTTGTTATTAATGTTCCATTCATTTCAAATTATGAGCCAGAAAAATTAGCATGTTTGGGTTTTCGGGTAGCAACGCAATTCGTTTACGTGTTATGACGCCGCTTCCCTGCCGCTCGCGCTAGGTATAGACGAGTCCACTTCACGACGCGGGGAGGGTAGGTGCTGGCCAGCTTGTATTTAACTGCCTCGTGTACGCGCTGACGATCAGCAGTTTGTTTCAAAGAAAGTAAGCAGCTTCAATGGGACAACAAGCCCACGCGGATTATTTGTAAATAAGCTGCCCCCTACCCACCCCGGTTTTCTTTTACTGATTTTTAGTGTTTAGATTAGTAGGCCTAAATGACGCCACTCGGCTATTTTTGGCTCGTTCACCGCGTGTTTTGAATGGTGCCCGCATCAAACGTTTTTCGGATATGGGTTTTATAATCCGTGTAACCGAACGTGGAACGGTTTCCGTTTAACCGTGTAACCGATCCCAGCCCTAGTTCGCACTTAAGTGTTCATGGATTTTCGTCTGGAGTTTTGGTTTGTCACTCCAATGTCAATAGATTTGCAGTCCCTACATGGCACGCAGTACACGACATTCTTTTGACTGAAGCATCTTGGATGTACAGGTGGATGTAGCAGCACTTGCTTTTTACTCTGCTGGTTTCTTTGGGGGGGGGGGGAGTCGGACGTCTATCCTTGCTGCGAGTTGGATAGCGGTGGGTTGAGAGGGGTGGGATAGGCTTTGGGGTGGGGGGAGGAGGGTGTGTAGGTTCGGGGTGCTTCCTCTTAAGCAACTTCTTAAGGTTGGGAGGGTGCTTCAAGAAGCACCTTATGTTCCTTTTTCTGAGGGTTTGTCTCTGTCCGTCCTGGCACATAGGTTACAACAGCACAGGGTGCGTCTTCCTTTCGATCCTTGCAGCCTTTCTTCCCATGATCGCCTTCTTGATCGCTGAGTTGCCCATGAATGCAGGGTAACCTAGAAGCAGAAACCTTGATTTTGCGAGGTGTAAGCCGCAAAATCAATGCAAATCACTCACATTGTGAAGTCGCCTCACACTGTTGTGAAAACATCGTCACATGACCCTCCCAGACACTGCTGTTGATCTGTACACCTCGACTGGGTGACTGAACACAACACATCCGACATCGTTAAAGAGGATCAGGACATCGTGACTCCCTCCCTGTTGTTTTTCCCAAGGCCGATTCACATCTCTCCCTGTGAACGGCCGCATTTTAGCCGCCGCCACTAGGCATGGCTGTTCATCTTCATCCACAGATCTGCCGTCGGATTTCACCAACCAAGAACATTGATTGCCTTTGGCCCTGGTCTTCATTGGTTGCGTCCAGGAAGTTGCTGAAGCTGCCTGCCTCTTTCGTGGATCCCTGCTCCAGCACAGAAAGCCACCACAACTGCAGGTTGAAGTAAGCTTCTCCCGTCACACACATTACGAACTAGGTCGTTTTGTTGTAGGAATGGACAGTTGCTCCCGCTCCCTCTCCATTGATACCCAGGGTTGATCTACGCTCCGCACACCAACAGGCTCCTAACTCGCTGGAATTTGCCCCCTTTATAATGAGACTTCCCCACCTGCATCTATCATTCTTGGGCTCATGCCACACCGTTGCCTCTTCTAGCCACTCATATTTTTTGTCGCTAGAACCCACGCATCGAGCCTATTGCTGTTTCATCAGCCTCACCCAGTGCTGCTGCTCATCATTCCTCCGCATCAGCGACGAGTGGCGCAGGCTGCTTCAATGCTCGGTCTCTTTTGTGGCTAGAATGAGCCAGTTGCTGTTCCGTGCTTGCCTCCATGTTGCATCCACATCTAAGAATGTTGCCTGCCCAACCGGTTGTCCCCTTTGGTAACCACCCTTACAAAAAAATTTGGTCATGGGTGGGATCAAACTGGGGCCTTTTGGGAACCAATTTTATTGGCCCCGCAGTTAGCTGTTGGCCCCAATTTGTGACCAAACTTTGTTCTTAGTCCCTTCATGGAGCTGGAAGCCCTGGAGTAGCCACTCTACGCGCGATCGTGGGGCAGGGCGTGTACTTCTGGTGGCGGCCATTTTCTAATGCTTACACCGCGTGAGGATCAAGATAGCACGTGTCTCAACCACGTTCGATAGTTACAATGACGTTTAACAAACTAAGAGAACGTAGCGGTCAAAGGAAGAACTGCAGTTTGTTTTGGTGTATGACTTTTTTTTGTGGGGGATGGGTGAAGGGGGAGAAGAAATTGCTCCTTCCTACTTTTTCTGTCCAAGTAAAGAAACGGATAATAAAATAGTTTTATTTTGGGGGGGGGGGGAGGGAGTTGTTGTGCTCTTACTTTTTTCCTAATTGGGAAAGAGATAACAAAATAGGGTTCTTACTATCGGCAAAATACTTACCTTCAGTACTCACGCTAAATTAGCTTAATTTGGCTTTTCCCATGCTCAAACAAATAATTTTCTTAAATTTTTGAATTTTCCGCCTGTTGCCCGTTTCCCCCGCCTGGTGCGCTGCGCAGTATACCTGCTGCAGCTGCCTGCCTCCCGTGGGGAAAACCCCATTCGCTTTTGAGCACGCGTCGATATAGGTCGAGTGTGTGGTTATTCCCATTCAAACAATGGCGGAAAACGATCAATTTGTGATAGAAACAGGCAACGAAGAGGTGGATAATGTTAATGAACTTCTGAAGAACGGAATTTTCCCATCATGTACTTGCCAGAAGACACCGAAGGATCTACACCCACTTTGCAGGAGGTGCCGTGGGTGCAACTTCGTGGACAATCTGTGCGATATTTGTGAACTTCACAAGGAGGCGACCGTCAAAAAGATTTTGTATACCTGGCGCCACTCGGACCAGAAAAAGGCCCAGAACAAAAGGAAGGTGGAAAAAGAGGCAGCCCTACGGAAATCGAGCCTAGACGATCGGTTGGCAGGCATGAGCAAAGACCCAGAGGCGCCCATTTTTATGAAAGAACTAGCCAGTGTCGGATCGGAATCGACGGCCGATTTCGACGGTTTTGACGATAACGAGCAGTCAGTTTACCCGGAGGGTTCGTTAGGATCGATGTTGACGGCAGCCAGGGAGACGGCCCTGTCCGTAGTCGAGTCTAGGTCGGCTAAGCTGGAAAATAACGTCACAAGCAACGTGAGCGCTAAAGTGATCGGACACGTGGATGCAAAGTTAGGTGAGATGAAAAACGAGATTCAAGGCCAAATTACAGGATTAATCGCAAGTGTTCAGGCGTTGATTGCGGGAAATGCGGGGCGGCAATCAACGGGAGCGTCATCGAAACCCGGACCGTTAGTGCAGCTCAAAAACGATCTATCGGTGCATGGTGAATCGGACGTAACAAAGAGTTCGCCGAGAGCCACAACAAAGGGTTCGCCGGCGATCCTGGAAAAGGCGGCAAAAGAAAAAAAGAGGAAGGTAAACAAAGCGTCTCGCAGTTCACACAAAGACAGAAGCAGCGAGAATAACGGCAAACTTACTGGGAAAGAAGAGGTAAGCAAGGTGGAGAGTTCTAAGAAAGGAAAAGGTGCGGGGAAGCACTCAAAGCAATTGCGATCCCCGTCCGCTCCCGAGAAAGGGGCAGGCGGACGGGAAAAAAGAGTCGCACAGTGGCAAGGTCGCCCTGCCCGCACCCGAGAAAAGGGTTAGCGGGAGGGCAGAAGGCCTGTCCGCTACGCAGAGAAGCGGCGATCAGGGGCCGCGTTCTCTCGCTCAAACCATAGCGGACGTTCGGGCGGCCAGTTCGCCACAGTTCGCAAGAGGCGGGCGGATCGCCAGCGGTGCACAGTGCGCCGGTGGTACACGGTTCGCAGCGACGCTGCACATCGCCGCTTCGGGGTTCGCAGCGAATTTTCGGCATGCAAACATCGCCAGTGAGGGTAGTTGCTCCTTTTCAGGGTGTTTCTGTGGAGTCTGGTGAACGTGACCATTCAGAGGCCTATGACGGCTACAGTGGCGATCGGCGTGACGGTGATGATGTCGGCTAGCAGGACGAACAGTACGAAGACCGTTGTGATGATTATACACAAAACAGAGGAGAAAAAAGGAACCGGGTTCATTTCCCTCAGGATCCACCTATTAAATACAGGAAGGCGCAGTATAACGAGGAGGATATTTTTAGAGAAAGCAGGACCTTCGGAGAAGAACAGTTCAGACAAGAACAACGATGGAACGAGGAAGTGTCGCGGTACGCAAGTCATCCCGAATCGATGGATCACGATGACCCTTTCGAAGAAGGTCCGGCCGAAAGAAGTAAACCCGGAGGACCCGCCAATGGAGATCCTGGCAAACGTGGGGAGTGCGAGGGCGGACCCAGTACACCTGCCTCAGTCGGCGGTAGCTTTCAGACAGCTCCTAAATAACGAATCCTTAACGAGGAAAGATGGACAACCGAACTAGATCTCGAAGCCACTCCCCCCCCCACGACCCCAAGTTCGCAAAGATGTTCTTCACGGCCGCGGGGAGGGGGGGGCGCCCCCGAAAAAGAGGTACAAGACTTTTCCTGGGGCAGAGTACTTCATGGAGCGCATGGATCTGGAACTGGATTCCACACTCAAGACCCCAGCATTCATCCAGACGCCAATTCAGCATCACGATAACGACGAGGCGCTCCTGAGGTGCAGCATACGGGCAAATTCACACGCGGAACTCGCGTATTCAGCTTCAGTGGCGGCGATTAAATCTTTAGTAGAAGAGAAACCTGAACTCAAGGAAAACCAGACAATTCGTGAATGCCTTCACATCATGAAAAGGGCGTCTTCCTTCCAGCAAGACAGCCTTAATTGGTCTTCACGGTTGCTACTAAACACGGTTTTCCGGAAGAGGGACGCGCTCCTGGAATCAGCCCCCTCCATTCCGACTAACATAGCAGGACAGCTGCGGTTACTGCCAATCCACGGAGCGACTGAAGTGTTTGATAGCAAGCTTCTTCTCCTGGCACCAGAGTTAAAGGAGAAAACCAGGCCGGCATCTTCATATAACCTACCATCGAGGGGTCTACGAGGGAGAGCGAGACCCATGATGCGAGGGTACCCACCATTCCCCTTCCAAGGATCAAGTGGAGGGCCACAGGAAGGACGAGGCCGAGGTGGCAGAGGTGAAAAGAAGATAGAATCGCTGCCCTTTCGTGAAACAGCCCCGGCTTAGCCCAGGGGAAGGGGTGGAGTCCAACAGCGGGGAAGGAGTCAAAGTCGAGGAAGAGGGCGGTAGACCAGGCAATAGGTACTGACGCGAAGGGGAAGTTTTCCCCCATTCACCGACAGGTGGGAGGAAGACTCTCGAAACACCTAGTAGAGTGGAGGAAGGTGAAGGTGACCTCGGATCCCTTCATACTGAATACACTGGAAAATGGATACTTTTTTTTTTTTTTTTTTTTTTTTTTTTTTCTGTGAACAGTTCCCCCCGAATGGACGGAACAAGACAAACAAGCACCGGGACTGCAAGAAGAAATAGAGAAACTTTTAAAGAAAGGAGCGTTGGAGTTGGCCCCACGAAAGGTTTCTGGAGCCCAGCAAGAGGGATTCCGAAGAAAGGGGGGGGGGGGCACTCGCCTAATTTTCAACTTGAGAAGACTAAACGGTCACATCCGCAAGGAACGTTTCAAAATGGAGTCGATCGGGAAGATCAGGGATGCTCTACAGGAAGGAGAAAACACGGTTGCGGTGGATCTCGAGGACGCCTACCTCCACGTCCCTCTACACAAAGAAGTGAGGCACCTGTTCAGGTTACAGCACGAAGGGGTGTCTTATCAGTTTACGACACTACCCTTCGGCCTGTCAACGGCCCCACAGGTGTTTACCAGAATTATGAAACCGGTACTGGCAGTCCTCCACCAAGAAGACATAAAGACACATGCCTACCTAGGCGACTGGCTAATAAGGAATTTGTCGACGGTAGTCCTACGGTATCAGCTGGACAGATAGATGCACAAAACTTTTCGAAAGTTTGGGCCTGGGAATCAACGTCAAAAAATCCAGGTTTACCCCCCCCTTCAAGTTTTCACCTTTTTGGGCGTAGAGTTCGACCTTTCGGAATGCAAAGTAAGGCCGTCCACAGAAAGAGTAGAAAAGACAGTCAAGTCGGTGACGCAACTGCAACAAAGGACGCAGATATCCGCGAGGGATTTGGCTTCAGTCATCGGTATCCTGGACTCAAACGCAGCGTTAGTTCCCCTGGGCCAGTGGAGAGTGAAACCTATCAACTGGTTCAGGAAAGACGAGTGGATCCCAAGGGTATCATGGTTGGATACCATACAGCTAAGAAACCTACCGGACATGGGATGGTGGACGAAGAAGGAAAACCTCCAGGCAGGCGTGCACCTGAAGGAACAGGACGCGGACACGCTCCTATTCACGGACGCTTCGTCGAGCGGTTGGGGGCGCACTTAGGAGATTCCAAGATCTCAGGGAAGTGGAGTTCAACAGAACAGGCCCTTCACATAAACATCCTAGAACTAAGAGCCGTGAGGTTGGCGGTGAGTGCGTGGAGAGGGTCGCTACAGGGAAGAAATGTGGGAGTTATGTCGGACAACACCACATCGGTGGCCTACATCAAGCACGGCGGAGGAACACACTCCAAGGACCTGATGGAGGAGACGTCCAGACTGATGGAAATCTGTGCCCAGGACTGCATCAACCTGATCCCGAGACATATTCCGGGGCGGTAGAACGTCTAGGCGGACGAACTGTCGAGGGGGAACAAGATCCCGACGACAGAAAGGAAGCTGGATCCGGCCATCTGTGCTGCGCTTTTCGACAGGTGGGGGAAACCATGGGTGGACTTATTATTTGCAACAAAAGCCAACAAGCAACTACAGGACTACATTTCCCCATTCCCGGATCCGCAAGCCTGGGCGACGGATGCACTGGCCGTATCTTGGGAAGGAATGAGTGCATAGGCCTTCCCCCCCTTCTGTCTACTACAACAAGTAATGAACAAAATGAGGGAGGTTTCAGGGTCATTCATACTAGTAGCTCCATAATGGCCGGCAGCCACATGGTTTCCGGACCTGATGGAGCTGAAGAGAGACGGTCCAATTACTCTGCCGTTGACAGAAAAATTTCTTTCACAACACAGAGGAACGACACTCCACCCATCACCCGAAATTCTACATCTTCAAGGGTGGTTACTCTGAAGGAGAATCTGACGGCAGATGGTTTCACTAACGAAGTGGCAGATAGGCTCCTTCAATCCGTACGAAAATCGACGTCGAATATGTACGAGGGACAGTGGCGGAGATGGTTCGCCTGGGCAAAGGAACATGGATGTGACCCGTGCAACCCATCCGTTTTCAAAATCACGCAATTCCTCGAAGACCTCTTCAAGAAAGGCCTATCCCCGACCTCGATCAAAGGGTACATGTCGGCCATAAACTCAGTTCTCACTTGCCTGGGGAGGTCGGACGTGGTTTCACATCCAATCCTGTCTAAAATGATTTCGGCCTTTGAAAATGCCCGACCAAGGACTAAGAGAAGATTTACGAGCTGGAGCTTGCCACTGGTGCTTACAAGTTTGGCACAACCACCGTACGAACCTCTCGCGTCAGCATCACTAACGATTCTGACCCAGAAGACAGTTTTCCTCGTCGCTCTAGCATCGGCGGCGAGACAGAGCGAGGTGGCAGCCTTGTCAAGGGAAGAAGGGAACATCACGTTTGCAAAGGACTGGTCCTCTGTTTCACTTTCTTTTATGGCGGAGTTCAGAGCAAAAAATCAGAGACCCGACAAAGCTCCAATACCGGTGGTGATTCACGCAATAGGACGCGGGAAACCAGGTTGGAGCGAGGAGAAGATGCAATGTCCAATCAGGGCGATAAAATATTACCTGAATAGGACAGACGCACTACTGCCACCTAGAACACAAAGAAAAGGCAAACAACCTCTCTTCCTAGAAGTAGACAAAGGAACGGGTGAAATACTGGACAAGTCAGTCACACCTTTCAAACTGGGCGGCTGGATCTGCCAAGTCATAAAAAGAGCATATGAATTAAGTCCAGAGCACGCAGATGTGCCAAAGGAGGTGAGGGCACACGAACTGAGAGCGCTATCAGCCTCGTGGGCCTTCGGCAGAGGAACGCCATTAGATGAGGTGGTGGCAGCATACCGATGGAAAAGCAAAAATACCTTCATCAGGCACTATTTTCGGGAAACAAGCAGAGAAAGTGGCGCAGAAGTAGTAGCACAACACGTCGTCACTGGAGCTAAGAAGAGCCAGTTGGCGTCGAGACGTGCACAGTGGAAACCGGGGAAGGAGCAGCTCTGGAGGCAAGACACCTCAGGAGACAGAAACGGTGGACTGGGTCTCAGAAGAACCAGGCACCAGCAGGCAAGACAAGAGATGAGAGGAAAGAAAATCAACTCAACGTTAAGGTGAGTGTGGGCTTGTGGTGATTAGGTCGTATGGTAAGGTCTTTCTCTGTGTTTTCCCCACCTCCGGTACGACAAAGTCAGCGTGAGTACTGAAGGGGTAAGTATTTTGCAGATAGTAAGAAACGAGAATTTTAACCTGTTAAAATTGGTTTTTACTATCATAAAAATACTTACCTTCAGTACTACCCGCCCGCCTCCCCGCTGAAGAACGAGAAAGGTTCGAAAGCGAATGGGGTTTTCCCCACGGGAGGCGGACAGCTGCAGCAAGGTATACTGCGCAGCGCGCCTGGCGGGGGAAACGGGCAACAGACGGAAAATTCAAAAATTTAAGAAAATTATTTGTTTGAGCATGGGAAAAGCCAAATTAAGCGAATTTAGCGTGAGTACTGAAGGTAAGTATTTTTATGATAGTAAAAACCAATTTTAACAGGTTAAAATTCTCGTTTTCTTTGTTGCCAAAACATCTTAACCTGATAATTTAGCATTACATTCCTCGAATGTGATGTTCCCCTGGAGGTTTCTTCTTCCGGTGCGCAGCCGCCTGCTTGCATGTCCCCTACTGCGCATGTGCGTGGCAGTACTCCCTTATAAAAGCGACAGCGCGCACGCTATCGGCATTCATTTTCCTCCAGAGATGTCTACACGCCACCTCGCGCCGCTGTTCCCCGTACCTTTCGCAGGAAAACTGGATTCTACCCCGAAGATGGCCACCGCACCTGAAGCTCCTGCTTCGTTCGCCGCTCCCTGTCATGCTCGTCTTCGTCCGCCCGCAACCAGCTTCTCCCTCGGCAACCGTTGGATCTCCGCCCTCAACCTCGCCGCCGTTGGCCCGATCTCGGCCGCCACTGAAGCTCTCCAAGCAAGCGTCAACGCCTTCTCGGATTCCCCCTTGCCGAACCCATGGATCTTTCAGCTCTACGACAAGATTTTCTACGGGCGAAGGACGTCTACCGTGAAGCCAAGAAATCCCTTCAACGAGCTACAGCTTCCCACTCCCCAGCCCGCAACTCTCCCTTGGGTCTTTCGTCCATTCCTCCCGGATTGGTCGAAGCGTCTCCCGCAGCGAAGTCAGGCACATCGTCCAGGAAACCGTCCGTGTGATGCAAGACAATATCATGCCGCCCCCCTCCTGCACGTCGTCCGCCCGTCACGCCCGCACGCAAGCCTGGATCGCTTCTGCTTCCAGCCACGACTCGGCCAAGCGCGGCTCGACGCCGCCCCCCGGCAATCCGAAGAGGCACAAGTCATCTTCTCCCTCTCTTCCGCAAGCTCCTCCCTCTGCCGTACCCACGACGGCTACCACGACTCTGCATCCTGCCGTCCCTCTCTCGTCCGCCAGGAAGATTCACTTCCCAGACGACGCCACCGAGGATCAGGTTTTTCCACTGGCTGCACTTCTCAAGACGGTCGAAGAAACAATCCCCGACTGGTTTTTTTTCAAGCCCTCACAGACGACCGATGCTCCTGCCGTCAACCGTGGGCTGAAAACTGGCTTCGGCTTCGCCATTAGAGACAAAAACAACAAGCCTCGCAAATTTCTCGGCCAGTCTACCACGCTGCTTACCTGCCGCCTCCGCAATGAAGGCTCTCTACTCGGCAAAGGTGATCCTCTCGTCCTCGACAGGGAACCCCCTCCACCCCGGCCAGGCCGTGAAAGCAGCTTCTTTTGCCCGTTACGCGACGGCGCCACGAACCCGAACAACTTTGCAACCTACCCGGAATGCGAATTCCTATGCAGTGAAGTGAAAATGGACTTCGGCACCGCTCTTTCCATCCCGAAGAAAGCTGACATCCCCACTTTCGTCTTGCACGAGAATGACAAATGTCTCTGACTTAATCTCCGTGCCGCCTCCCAAGCAGACGTCCTCAACACTGCGGTAAACGCCTTGTGCGAAAAACTCTCCTCGGACGCAAGCCCCGAAGAAATACGCTCTTTCGTCCCTGGTAATGCAGCTCTTTCAGAAGGCAAGCTTCGCCACGTACCACTCCATCAACTGGGCTACGAGAGCCCTTTTCAACAACACCCTGCTCCTCCGGGACATTGCTCTTTCGTCCGCAAACAACCTTAACGTCTCCACGATGCACCGGCTCCGCAACCAGCCCATCCACGAGTCGGACACGCTCTTCCGGGGCCTCATCCCAACTCTCGCTCCTCACCTCGACATCGCTAAAAAACCCAAGCCGTATAAACATATCACTTCTACCTCTCGTCCGGCTTCGAAGAATAAACAGCCCAACCTCCGTCCTCCCCCGGACAACTGGAACAGGTCGCCAGCTCCCTCACAGTCCCCGCGTCAAAATGTCTTTCGTCCGAAAAACCCCCAGCCCTCTCGGACCGACCAGCCTCGCTCCCGTTACGGACAACGCAACCAGAAGCTAGCCGCCACCCCAGACCGACGTAACCGCCACTCGTCACCAGCGGGCAGATCCAACTTTCGCAAGAGCCAACAATGACGCCCCTCACCCATCCTGTCTTCCAGTCCGTGCAAGATTACGACTTTTTCTCCCAGCTTGGCTACAATTAACAAAGAACCCAGAAGTCCTTTTCATCATCAAACACGGTTTTCGTCCGGATTTTCTGTCAAAACCACCGCTCCTTCCATCACCGCCTTGGGAATTCTCCCCACCGCCAACACCACAACTTTCGTTCGAAGTCTCAGAACTCCTGTGGAAGGATGCGATAAGGGAATGCCACAAGCCAGGCCCGGGCTTCTACAGCTCCATCTTCACCCGACCAAAGAAGTCAGGAGGCTCCTGCTTGATTTTCAACATGAAACCTCTCAACAAATTCATTTCAAACGACCACTTCAAAATGGAAACTCTCGAATCCATCTGTCTTTCGTTCAAGCAAAACGACTGGACAATCTCAATCGACTTGGAAGACGCTTATCTCCATGTCCCACTCCATCCGGCAACCACGCACCTCTTTCGATTCATCTACAACCACAAGGTCTACGAATTCCGCTGTCTTCCCTTCGGCCTGAATGCAGCCCCCAGGATTTTCACCTTAATGCTCAAACCAATTCTGACCTACCTACACCAAAACGAGATCCAAGCCAACGCCTACCTGGACGACTGGGCCCTCAACAACCCGGATCCTCTCACATTGTTACAGAACCATTCCCTGCTAAAGACCATTTCCCTGCTAAATCACCTGGGCTTCAGCATAAACTACCCAAAATCCTGCCTAACACCAGCACAAGCCTTCACCTTTCTAGGAGCCTCTTTTGACCTCCACTCAGCAAGGGTTGCTCCCTCTCCGGAACGAATAGAAGACCACCTCCTCCACATCCGTCGTTTTCGGTCGAAAACAAGTTTCTCTCCTCGGGAACTGAACTCCCTCATCGGGAAGATGGATGCAATGGCAAACCTTGTCCCCTACGGCCGGTGGATGGTAAGACCACTCCACCACCACCGCATAGACAACCAGGCAATCAATCAAGACCTTCCCGACGAGCAAGCCATCTTCAGCCCCGACTTCCCCCTAGACTCCCTCCTGTGGTGGTCCGACGTTACCAACCTCACGAAAACACAACCTCTTCGCGAACCACATCCCGAGCTGCTCCTCTTCACGGATGCTTCGAGAACCGGCTGGGGTGCCCACCTCGGCACACAGGAAACATCAGGCCTCTGGCCGTCGACTTGCACGGACCACATCAACTCCCTCGAGCTTCGAGCAATCCTACTGGCCCTACAACACTTTCTTCCCGAAATCAAGAACAAAACGGTACAAGTCCAGTCCGACAACACGTCCGCCCTTGCCTACATCAAGAAAGGAGGAACGAAATCCAGATCTCTCCACCATCTAACATCGGAAATCTTCAACCTCTGCATCCCACACAACATCACACTCCTTCCTCTCCACATCCCAGGCAACAGGGATGTAATTGCCGACTCCCTGTCACGACAGAAACCTCCAACAGGCGAATGGTGCCTCAAGAAATCCATCTGCGAATCTCTCTTCACCATTTGGGGCACCCCAATGATAGACCTGTTCGCCACGAGGCACAATGCCAGACTTCGCCTCTACATAAGCCCGATTCCGGATGAAACAGCAGTAGAAGTAGATGCCCTGACTTTCCCATGGCAAAACCTGTTCGCCTACCTCTTTCCCCCCTTCGAATTACTTCCGCAAATTCTTCTAAATATCCAAGAAAGCCAAAGCCTGTTCCTACTCATAGCCCCCCTCTGGCCATCAGCAGCATGGTTCCCGCTTCTTCTGGACCTGCTAGTCGACACTCCCAGAAGTCTACCCCTTCAACCAGATCTTCTGTCCCAACAGAAAGGAACAAAGCTACACCCGAATATACCAAACCTCAACCTACATGGGTGGCTACTATCATCAAACTCCTCAAAAAGGCTGGAATTCATCGAGAAGAGGCCGAACGCATCGCCTCAAAGGCAACCAGGGATTCCACTAACCGGATGTACAACAGCCACTGGTCCAAGTGGATTCGTTGGTGTATCACAAAACAAGCTAATCCTATCAACCCACCTCTTCCAACCCTCCTGAATTTCTTTCGTGACCTATTCAACATCGAGAAACTCAAGGGCTCTACAATACTTGTATACCGCTCAGCGCTAAACACCGTCTTCAAGGCCGCCAACAACATCAACTTACTTGATGACTACCGAATCTCAGCCCTTCTCCGCTCTTACGAGAATGAAAGACCTACTACCAGAAGATTATTAACTGACTGGGGTCTTTCGCTCGTCTTCCAGTCCCTAATGGCCGAACCATATGAGCCCTTACAAGACACCTCCCTCCATCTCATGACCCGCAAGACGGTCTTCCTTGTCACCTTATCCGCCAGCCTTCGCTGTTCTGAAATCCAGGCTCTTTCAGCAGATCCCGCATCCTGCATCTTCAGCCCCAACTTCTCCTGTCACACTATACCCAAGGTCAACATTCAGAGCTAAAACACAAAAACCTTCGGAACCACCGAAACCAATCACCTTCACGGCTCTTTCCACCCTGGTTGGAAACGAACCTGATCGCCTTCTATGTCCAGTCAAAGCGCTACGCTTCTACCTAGCCCGGACACGTCACGAAGACATCCGCTGAGGTAGAAACCAACTCTTCCTCCCAATTGACCCCCAATCCTACGAGACATCAGCAGCTATGATATCAAAATGGATTAAGAAAACAATTGAAGCAGCCTACGATAAAGCCCCAGAGAGCATGAGAGTGAAGGCGCACGAAGTAAGAGCCGTCTCCACATCATGGGCCCACCACAACGCCATCCCAATTGATAAGATCCTTGCAGCAGCATCCTGGCGCCACCACTGAACCTTCACCTCCCACTACCTAAGAGACATGTCAAGAGAAGAATCTGGACTTCACCGGCTGATACCGATCGTCGCAGCCAGAACTGTGGTCAACCCCCCATTAAGCACTCAGAACACAGAAGCAAGCCATCCATGAAGGAAGCAAGCCACCCACATGGAAGCAAGCCACCCAGAAGGAAGCAAGTCCCAAACAACGGTCCTTTTCAGGGCCACCAAATCCTACGAAAGAGACCAACTCCTGTTACCACCTGTTCTGAAGAAAGTGCGATTTTTTTCTCTTTAAGATAAAAATTCTTGGGGGAACGCCTGGTTGCACCCCGGGGCGCCCGTCAGGATGGTGCCCGTCACCGATTATGACAAGGTCAACTGACAATGCTAAATTATCAGGTTAAGATGTTTTGGCAACAAAGAAAGAATATTTTGCCAGCCCCCAGCCGGCCGGCTAAAAATGGTTTCTTTGTGCCTAAAACATACTTAACCTAACTCCCGCCCTGCCTCCCCTCTCGAGTCACCGCCTCACATATTGAGAGTAAAATGAATGCCGATAGCGTGTGCGCTGTCGCTTTTATAAGGGAGTACTGCCACGCACATGCGCAGTAGGGGACATGCAAGCAGGCGGCTGCGCACCGGAAGAAGAAACCTCCAGGGGAACATCACATTCGAGGAATGTAATGCTAAATTATCAGGTTAAGTATGTTTTAGGCACAAAGAAACCATTTTTAGCCGGCCGGCTGGGGGCCGGCAAAATGTTCTTTTTTTTTGGGGGGGGGGGGGGGTCCCCCCCCCCCTCCTTTTTTCCAAAAAAGAAAAAAGATGACAAAACAAGGGTTTTTTTTTAGGGGGAGGGGGTTGCTCTGCTCCTTTTTTTTTCCAAATTAAGGAAATAGATGACAACAGGGTTTTCGGGGTATGTTTTTTCCCAATATGGACACATAACAAAAAAGTGGGTTTTTTTTTGGGGGGGGGG